>JAVIAB010000088.1:39257524-39477524 GCA_032433765.1 Megaustenia siamemsis | reverse complement strand
AGAAATCCTTACAAGATCGCACGTTCGTTCCTACGATTATTTCAATGCTATGAACATTTTCCTATTACAACCTGAGACTGGACCGGCAGACACAGAATTATGGGAATTTAGTAACAGAAGAGTAATGGACACAATCTTATTTAGAAAATATTTAGAAAATCCTACCTTACGTTAATTCCATTATTAAATTATGTTTATTAATACGAATAAACTATTATACGTACAATCTATAACCCATTTCCACATATCCCGCAGACTTCCGATAGTTTGATTCACCTGCATTTTTTTGTAATGAGAATCTGATATTTTCCTTTCTTATCGTTTTACTGTTCATGGTACATTAGCATTTTAAAAAATGTTTTGTTTCTTAAGGAAGTTAAAATATGCTGCTAGTATAATGTTAATATTTAATGAATATATTTGGGGTTATCGGGGTAGATTTCTGCTCTGCAAAGGAGGAGTAAGACGCCTTCGTTCCTCTGCTAGTTTTCGGTACACCTTTGGGCAAGGTGGAGCTACCGTTTAGCGCCCCACCCCCAATCTGGGTTACGTGTAGCCATTGGAGCAGGTGGTGGGAGCAGCCGACAAGTAGTGCAGGTTGTGGTCCCCACTCCGTGATAGCAGATAATTTCATTTATAGAGAAAATGACTGCAATCTCCGACTAGTACAGTCACTGCCAAGAAAGAAATGAATGACAAACTACCTGCTTATATGGCAAAGTATAATCATGCCAAAACACAACGTAATATCTACAGCTAACGACGTTAATGGGAACTCCACAGCCACCTCGTCCGGTAGGGAGCGTCATGTGCTACAGGTGACACCCGATCGTCATCAAGCTACTGTATGCAAGATAAACAATAAAGAGACTATTCAACGACATATATAACTCTGGACACATACCCGAAGATCTACTACAATCTATCTTTGTAGCTATACCGAAGAAGTCAGTCGCCACTAATTGTGAAGACCATCGCACTATTGGTCTCATGAGCCATATGACTAAAATATTACTAAGAATCATCCTGAGACGTGTAAGGAACAAAATAAAACCAGAAATTAGTGATGAACAATGCGGATTTGTGGAAGGAAAGGGCACCAATAATGTAATATACATCACAAGAACATTGATAGAAAAATTTATAGATGTAAAGATAGATTTATATATGCGCTTTATAGACTACACAAAAACATTTGAAAAAGTAAACATGTGGATATAATCAATATGCTGGAGAAATTAAACATTGATGGCAAGGATCTACGAATTATTAAAAAAATATGTACTGGCAACAAACAACAGCCATACGAATTAGCTACCAAACAGGACAATTCCAATATATAAAACAAGGAGTTAGACAAGGCTGTGTTCTGTCACCGGATTTGTTCACTTTTGCAGCGAAAATATTATGAGATCAATCATCATCATATAGTGCCATCTCCTTATCTAAGGTTGGCTACCATGGAGCGCCATTCTGTTCAGTCTCTGGCAATTGATGGTGCAAGTTGTTATAGTCTGTCTTGTCCATCTTTTTACACGTCCATGTTAGTTTTGGACTGCCTCTGCTTCTATTACCCTGTATTTTCCCTTCCAATATTACTTTTAGTAGGCTGATGCATCTTGTAACATGCCCCAAAAATGTCCTTGTTTTAAAGTGTGTTTTGTAATTCTCTTTTAAATTTTAGTTGTTTTAAAACGTCATCATTTGTTCTCTTTTCTTTCCATCAATTCTACCTATTCTTTTATAAATTCACATTTCAAAGGCTTCAATTTAATTTTCTGTTCCGTTTTATTATATAATGACCATGTTTCTGCACCATACAGGAATATTGAGAAGATATACCGTTTTGCTATTCTTAGTTTTAGCCCTGGTGTTATTTGTTTTGATGTTAGTATATTTTTCATGCCATTAAAATTACTTTTTGCCATTCCTATTCTTTTGTTTATTTCAGTTGTACATTTTCCATCACTAGTTATAGTTTGTCCATTGTAGTTGTAGCTCTGAACTGTCTCCATGTCTGTTACTTCAATTTTAATATTCATTTGTAAGTTTTGAGTATAATCGTTGCTTAAGATCAATAGTTTTAGTGTTTTTGATATTCATATTTGATCTATATTTTTTGCTGATCATGTTTATTTCATTAAGTAATTGTTGTAGATATATAGGATTTTCTGCTAGTAGTACAGTATCATCAGCATATCTTAGGTTATTGATTATCTTTCCATTAATGTTTAAGTGTGGCATCTCTGTGATGTTTTTAAAGATTTTCTCAGTGTATAGATTGAACAGTCTCAGAACAGTCTGAACTGATTGACCAGTGCATTGATAGGTTGAGATCAATAGTAGAAAAAAAAAGGAATTGAAGTCAACGGTCACAATATAATCAATTTTAGATTTGTGAATGGTATAGTCTTAATAGCAGAGACAGAGAATGAACTACAAGAAATGATAGATATAATTGTAAAAAAAAAAGAAACAAGAGAAGTCTAATAGTAATAAAACAGAAGTAAATGTCATATCGAAGAAACAATAATCACAATCATGCTACAAAATAAATAGGACAAATCTTAAACAAGTGCAAAGCATCAAATAAATGGGCACAAAAATAACATCTGATGGAAGATGCACCACAGAAATAAAAAGCAGAATAGCTCAGGCCAAAACAGCAATTCATAAAATTAAAAACATCTTGTGCAAAAAATCTATGTCGATAGAAGTGAGAAAGAGAGTTCTTCGGTGCTATACAGAGCTAATTCTCACCAATGGAAGCGAATCATGGACCATAAACAAACAATTGAAAGGACGATTGGAGTCCACAGAGATGGGATTTCTCAGAAGAATGTTTGAAAGTTTCCTGTATAGCTAAAAAGACCAACGAGAAAATTCTCAATGAGGCCAACACAAAAAGGGAGCTCCTAAGAAACATTAGAAAGAAAAAATGAACATTTTTTGGTCACATCATGAGAAGAGGAAAGTTGGAATACTTTGTTACAGTTTGCAAAATACAGAGAAAAAGAGATCGTGGACGACAAAGAGAGAAAATACTGGATAGCTTTGTGTAATGGCATGGAAAACAGTCAACCACAGAACTGATACGATGCACTGTAGATAGAAGTTTGCTGAGGGACATGATCGCCTACGCCAATCGGTATGGTGCTTGTTGATGATGATGAATCACACTTAATCACCTGCTAGTTTAATTTGGCTAAATCTGTATCTAAATTTAGCTGTTAATTTTTCATAAATAACGCTTATATTAGTCTAGTTGTAGGCTCTAACTGATATATTAAATCTTTAATCTAAGCCTTGTCTTAGACCTGTGATATATTACATCTATACTACATAGTGTCATCTCTGCTCTTTATGTCAGCTTGTGCCTCGTGTCGTATCCAGGGAGACGTTTTCAGGAGAAAGGTCTAGTAGAGAGGAGTCAGAGTAATCCCTGAGTAGATTGTATATCTCGACCACAACCTAACGCCCACCTAAGTAAAGTAAAGTACCCCCGTCACGCCGAGTGGCGTATAGGGAAATATGGTGTTAGTGACCCTATATTTTACAGACCTTCAGCGCATGATTTTTGGGGTAATGTGGTCGGTATTACGCCCGTGCTGCTTTACTTTCCCAGAAACAAAATCCGGTACCCATTTAAGGCTGGGTGAACCCGGAAGCCGTCGATTGGTATCGAACCCTACCCCTTGTCCTTTGTAGTCCAGTTCACTACCCACTGAGCTATCGCAGCTCCGTTACGCCCACCTGCTGTCGCAATATCTTAACTTACAACGGCTGCGACTGATTGCGCTGCTGTAGTCAATCATTTTATTTTGTTTGTTCAAGTATTCCCTAACAAATCCTAGCTGGTTTTTATCAATGTTTTTCCAATTTTGGATGCTAGTGTTGGATTAGTTTGAATATTTCACGTTTGCTGTATTGATGTTACTTATATTTACCATAGATATAAATATTTCAATGAACAAAACTGTTATATGGTTGGTTGCGTTCGCTCGATGACTAAAGTATTCTAGAGAAGTCTGTAGACTGTACACTTCCTCTTCGTCATCCGCCCTTAAAAGGACGTTAAGTGGACGTGTCTGCGTTGTGCTGTAGTTTGCAGTGTAACACTGTGATATTTGCGCTTTTTGGCCCAACACATCCGACTTCAGCACGACATTTTTGAGTACCGGGTTGTCTTTCCTCTTCGATCCCTGCTCGCTTGGCCAGACTAGACAGGTTAGTCTGTTATTGGAGGCACCGCGGAGAGGTGGAGCAGGGTCTGGATGGTTTTGGTTCACCAATCCTGGCGCAAGCCATGAGCTATGAGTCGCTGATAACTTCCAGCTAACTGTTATATTAAACGTTCTTCTTCTTCCATCCTCTTTCAACGTCGAGGAAGATATAGTTACGGTCAATTGCTCTTCATTTCGCATCTGCTGCTGTTATGTTTCCTAGTTCTTCTAATATTCCATCGATACAATTCATCTTTTTCGTGGTTGACCCTTGGGGTTTGCTTTGAAAAAAAAAATGGTCACACTTAGAAATTTGAAGACTAGGTTTAGAACGAACAGCGGCACTGAAATTCCAAAATGTCAACATTATGGAGAGTTGTGAGAAGTGCAGGCTTCACCGTTAGAAAGTATAAAAGTAAACAAAGTAAAGTACCCCCGTCACGCCAAGTGGCGTATAGGGAAATATGGTGTTAGTGACCCTATATTTTACAGACCTTCAGCACATGATTTTTGGGGTAATATGGTCAGTATTACGCCCGTGCTGCTTTACTTTCCCAGAAAAAAAATCCGATACACACTTAAAGCTGGGTGAACCCGGAAGCCGTCGGTTGGGATCGAACCCTACCCCTTGTCCGTGGTAGTTCAGTTCACTAACCACAGAGCTATCGCGGCTCGCTAGAAAGTATGCTGGTGGAAAATACATTATAATTTTGGAGAAACCAAATCAAGTAGCTGTGGGATGCAGGCATTTACGTGAAGTCATAGAAATGCATAAAGATGGTTCCGATGTTTTATATTTAGATCAAACATGGATCAATGCTCACCACACTAGTGAAAAGGAATGGCAGTGATACGATTAAAGCATTACATGATCGGTACCTAGCAGCAAAGGGCACCGCTTGATAGTTGCACATGCTAGTAGCAGAAATAATGGGCTGCTGCAGAATGCTAAACTCGTTTTAGTTTCAAAAGTCGACCGTCTATCAGGACTATCACTCCAAGATGAACAGCCACATATTTAGATAGTACAATGATGAAACGTATTCCAACATTTGATTGACCCTTTTGTTTAATAATGGACAATAGATCCTATCACAACGTCGTTGCAATAGAAGAAAAATTCTCGACATCATCGAGTACAAAAGATCAAATAAAGCTCATTCAGTAACACATACCATGTAGAGACATCTACCTGAAACCTGAATTACTTTCCATTGTAATGCAAGCACAACACACATGGATATTTCATATAGACAAGTTAATACAAGAGCGTGGTCATGCATGATTGAGACTACCACCCTACAATTGACACTTAAATCCAACAGAACTAGTTTGAGCAAAAGTCAAAGGTCAAATAGAAGTTGAAATTAAAACTTTACACTTATCTATTCAACCAATCATCCATCCATCCAACCAACTGTCTAACAGTACAACCTCCAATTCAACCAATCATCCATTCATCCAACCAACCGTCTAACCCTACAACCTACTATTCAACCAATCATCCATTCATCCAACCAACTGTCTAACCGTTCAACCTACTATTCAACCAATCATCCATTCATGCAACCAACTGTCTAACCGTTCAACCTACTATTCAACCAATCATCCATTCATCTAACCAACTGTCTAACCGCACAACCTACAATTCAACCAATCATCCATTCATCCAACCAACTGTCTAACATTAAAACCTACTATTCAACCAATCATCCATTTATCCAACCAACTATCTAACCGTAAAACCTACTATTCAACCAATCATCCATTCATCCAACCAACTGTCTAACCGTTTAACCTACTATTCAAATATCATCCATTCATCCAACCAACTGTCTAACCGCACAACCTACAATTCAACCAATCATCCATTCATCCAACCAACTGTCTAACCCTATAACCTACTCTTCAACCAATCGTCCGTTCATTCCACCAACAGTCTAACCCTACAACCTATTTTTCAACCAATAATCCATTCATCCAACCAACTATCTAACCGTCCAACCGACTATTCAACCAATCATCCATTTATCCAACCAACCATCTAACCCTTCCAACCTACTATTCAACCAATCATCCATTCATCCAACCAACTATCTAACTGTCCAACCGACTATTCAACCAATCATCCATTTATCCAACCAACCATCTAACCGTAAAACCTACTATTCAACCAATCATCCATTTATCCAACCAACTATCTAACATTAAAACCAACTATTCAACCAATCATCCATTTATCCAACCAACTATCTAACCGTAAAACCTACTATTCAACCAATCATCCACACATCCAACCAAGAATACATCCAATCCTTATTTAATCCAAACAGATCCATCATTGAAATCAGTCATTCATCGAGCCAAGCAAACACCCACCCTTCACTTCCTCTATCATCCATCCATCTACTAGCTCCTTATATCCACTAACAAAACACCATGAATGTCTTCAACAAACTGACGAGAACATACACTCTTGCATGAGAAATATATGCTATAAATAGCAGCCAGTTCAGAGCTGAATATAAATAATTCAAATTAATAACAAGTCAGTCTATATGTCACATGTGATTAAAAGACATGTAAAGAAAGAAGAAGGATCTAAAAAGGCAGCTCCTAAAAAACATCAGAAAGAAACAATTAACATTTTTCGGCCACATCATGAGAAGAGGAAAGTTGGAATACTTGGTTACAACTGGCAAAATAAAAGGAAAGAGAGATCGCGGACGACAAAGAGAGAAAATACTGGATAGCTTGGTGTCATGGCATGGAAAGCAGTCAACAACAGAACTGATACGATGCACTGTAGATAGAAGATTGTGGAAGGACATGATCGCCTACGCCAACCGGTATGGCACATGATGATGAAAGAAAGATTTTCATCACCGCTTTAAGGCAAATACATTGATCACCCGTTTTGTGTGTACATATTGCATATTTATAGTAAATGTGAAAACTATTCTACTTTTTTTTCAGACCAAAACACTGCAACGCATTTTCAGAAGCTGTGAGAACACCGAAGTCTTATCTGCCCACACACATATTCGCCACATCTGAGAACTGAAGAGGATCCACATAAGGCCAGACAAAAGAGAACGCACTAATTACTCATCCACCATATGGATAATTGATTTGATTTGACGTAATGCCACACGTTGATGCGGGCAGGGTGCACTTTGACTCATTCATGTGGCGGGTCGTGATGGATTTCTTGACATTCCCGGCTCTTGCTGGAGAAGATGAAGTTGGTCTATCGCAGGCTATCCTGGAAAACGACTAGTCAAGCCCACAGGTACTGCAATACTGGGTTTTCTATATCAGCAACAGCCACCACTACAGGGAACACGGCGATCCTAGCTTCTGTTACCCAGCGCCTAGCCTGCTATTGCAACAGCAGGTTGCAGACGCTTCTACTCCCTCACAACAAGGACATAACACAATTTTAAAAAAGATAAGGCAAACTAGCTTCTACTAGATTCACGAGACTAGTTTGTAATAGTGACAACAGAAAATGGAACGTTCAACGTTATAGATGGAGTCAGCGAGAACAGTCTCAATGTTGATATGGCATGATTCAAGTACGTTTGTGGTGGAGGATGTGTCAATGGTAGGTGAACCGTAAAGGAAAGTAATGAGTAGTGTGGAAAAAATAGATTGCACCCACATAGCGATGAGTAGTGTGGTTAGATTCAATGGCAACTTGTGTCAGATGAGTTATGTGGTAGGTTTCATAGTAATTTGTGAGAGATGGGTTATGTGGTAGGTTTCATGGTAATTTGTGAGAGATGAGTAGTGTCGTAGGTTTCATGGTACATTGTGAGAGATGAGTAGTGTGGTTAGACGCAATGGTTCCGTGTGAGACATGAGCAGTGTGGTAGGTTTCATGGTAATTTGTGAGAGATGAGTAGTGTGGTAGGTTTCATGGTACATTGTGAGAGATGAGTAGTGTGGTTAGATGCAATGGTTCCGTGTGAGACATGAGCAGTGTGGTAGGTTTCATGGTACCTTGTGAGAGATGAGTAGTGTCGTAGGTTTCATGGTACCTTGTGAGAGATGAGTAGTGTGGTAGGTTTCATGGTACCTTGTGAGAGATGAGCAGTGTGGTAGGTTTCATGGTACCTTGTGAGAGATGAGTAGTGTCGTAGGTTTCATGGTACCTTGTGAGAGATGAGTAGTGTGGTAGGTTTCATGGTACCTTGTGAGACATGAGCAGTGTGGTAGGTTTCATGGTACCTTGTAAGAGATGATTAGTGTCGCAGGTTTCATTGTACCTTGTGAGAGATGAGTAGTGTCGTAGGTTTCATGGTACCTTGTAAGACATGAGCAGTGTGTTAGGTTTCATGGTACCTTGTGAGAGATGAGTAGTGTCGCAGGTTTCATTGTACCCTGTCAGAGATGAGCAGTGTGGTAGGTTTCATGGTACCTTGTGAGAGATGAGTAGTATGGTAGGTCTCATGGTAACTTTTGAGACATGAGTAGTGTGGTAGGTTTCATGGTACCTTGTGAGAGATGAGTTGTGAGGTTAGACTCAATGGTACCTTGTGAGAAATGTGTAGTGTGGTTAGACTCAATGGTACATTGTGAGAGATAAGAAGTGTTGTAGATTCCATGGTACATTGTGAGAGATGAGCTATGTGGTAGGTTTCATTGTAATTTGTGAGAGATGAGCTATGTGGTAGGTTTCATAGTACCTTGTGAGAAATGTGTAGTGTGGTCAGACTCAATGGTACATTGTGAGAGATAAGAAGTGTTGTAGATTCCATGGTACATTGTGAGAGATGAGCTATGTGGTAGGTTTCATTGTAATTTGTGAGAGATGAGTATTGTGGTAGGTTTCATGGTACATTGTGAGAGATGAGTTATGTGGCAGGTTTCATGGTACCTTGTGAGAGATGAGTAGTGTTATAGGCTTCATGGTACATTGTGAGAGATGAGTAGTGTGGTTAGATGCAATGGTTCCGTGTGAGACATGAGCAGTGTGGTAGGTTTCATGGTACCTTGTGAGAGATGAGTAGTGTGGTAGGTTTCATGGTACATTGTGAGAGATGAGTAGTGTGGTTAGATGCAATGGTTCCGTGTGAGACATGAGCAGTGTGGTAGGTTTCATGGTACCTTGTGAGAGATGAGTAGTGTCGTAGGTTTTATGGTACCTTGTGAGAGATGAGTAGTGTGGTAGGTTTCATGGTACCTTGTGAGACATGAGCAGTGTGGTAGGTTTCATGTTACCTTGTAAGAGATGTTTAGTGTCGCAGGTTTCATTGTACCTTGTGAGAGATGAGTAGTGTCGTAGGTTTCATGGTACCTTGTAAGACATGAGCAGTGTGTTAGGTTTCATGGTACCTTGTGAGAGATGAGTAGTGTCGCAGGTTTCATTGTACCCTGTCAGAGATGAGCAGTGTGGTAGGTTTCATGGTACCTTGTGAGAGATGAGTAGTATGGTAGGTCTCATGGTAACTTTTAAGACATGAGTAGTGTGGTAGGTTTCATGGTACCTTGTGAGAAATGTGTAGTGTGGTTAGACTCAATGGTACCTTGTGAGAGATAAGAAGTGTTGTAGATTCCATGGTACCTTGTGAGAGATGAGCTATGTGGTAGGTTTCATTGTAATTTGTGAGAGATGAGTATTGTGGTAGGTTTCATGGTACATTGTGAGAGATGAGTTATGTGGTAGGTTTCACGGTAACTTGTGAGAGATTAGTAGTGTCGTAGGTTTCATGGTAACTTGTGAGAGATGAGTAGTGTTGTAGGTTTCATGGTACCTGGTGAAAGATGAGAAGAGTCGTAGGTTTCATGGCATCTTGTAAGTGAAATGTTATGTGGTAGGTTTCATGGCACCTTGTGAGAGATAAGTCATGTGGTAGGTTTCATGGAACCACGTGAGAGATGAGTCATGTTTTAGGTTTCCATGGCACCTTGTAAGAGATGGGTTATGTGGTAGGTTTCATGGCAACTTGTGAGAGATGAGTAGTGTGGTAGGTTTCATGGTACCATGTGAGAGATAAGTTATGTGGTAGGTTTCATGGCAACTTGTGAGAGATGAGTAGTGTGGTAGGTTTTATGGTACCTTGTGAGAGATAAGTTATGTGGCAGGTTTCATGGCAACTTGTGAGAGATGAGTAGTGTGGTAGGTTTCATGACCACTTGTGAGAGATGAGTAGTGTCGTAGGTTTCATGACCCCTTGTGAGAGATGAGTAGTGTCGTAGGTTTCATGACCCCTTGTGAGAGATCAGTAGTGTCGTAGGTTTTATGGCACCTTGTGAGAAATGAGTAGCGTCGCAGGTTTCATGGTACCTTGTGAGAGATGAGTAGTGTGGTAGGTTTCATGGTAACTTGTGAGAGATGAGCAGTGTGGTAGGTTTCATGGAACCTTGTGAGAGATGAACAGTGTGGTAAGTTTTATGGTACCTTGTGAGAGATGAGCAGTGTGGTAGGTTTCATGGTACCTTGTGAGCAATGAGTAGTGTGGTAAGTTTCATGGTACCTTGTGAGAAATGAGTAGTGTGCTAAGTTTCATGGCACCTTGTGAGAGATGAGTAGTGTCGCAGGTTTCATTGTACCTTGTGAGAGATGAGTAGTGTTGTAGGTTTCATGGTACCTTGTGAGAAATGAGTAGTGTGGTAAGTTTCATGGTAACTTGTGGGAGATGAGCAGTGTGGTAGGTTTCATGGTACCTTGTGAGAGATGAGCAGTGTTGTAAGTTTCATGGTACCTTGTGGGAGATGAGCAGTGTGGTAGGTTTCATGGCACCTTGTGAGAGATGAACAGTGTGGTAAGTTTCATGGTACCTTGTGGGAGATGAGCAGTGTGGTAGGTTTCATGGTACCTTGTGAGAGATGAACAGTGTGGTAAGTTTCATGGTACCTTGTGGGAGATGAGCAGTGAGGTGGGTTTCATTGTACCTTGTGAGAAATTAGTAGTGTGGTAAGTTTCATGGTACCTTGTGAGAGATGAGCAGTGTGGTAGGTTTCATGGTACCTTGTGAGAGATGAGCAGTGTGGTAGGTTTCATGGTACCTTGTGAGAGATGAGCAGTATGGTAGGTTTTATGGTATCTTGTGAGAGATGAGCAGTGTGGTAGGGTTCATGGCACTTTGTGAGAGATGAGCAGTGTGGTTGTTTTCATGGTACCTTGTGAGAGATGAGTAGTGTCGTAAGTTTCATGGTACCTTGTGAGAGATGAGTAGTGTCGCAGGTTTCATGGTACTTTGTGAGAGATGAGCAGTGTGGTAAGTTTCATGGTAATTTTTGAGAGATGAGTAGTGTCGTAGGGTTCATGGTACCTTGTGAGAGATGAGTAGTGTGGTCGGCTTCATGGTACTTTGTGAGAGATGAGTAGTTTTTTAGGTTTCATGGTACCTTGTGAGAGATGAGCAGTGTGGTAGTTTTCATGGTACTTTGTGAGAGATGAGTAGTGTGGTAGGTTTCATGGTACCTTGTGAGAGATGAGTAGTGTGGTAGCTTTCATGGTACCTTGTGAGAGACGAGCAGTGTGGTAAGTTTCATGGTAATTTGTAAGAGATGAGTAGTGTCGCAGGTTTCTTGGTACCTTGTGAGAGATGAGTAGTGTGGTAGGTTTCATGGTACCTTGTGAGAGATGAGTAGTGTGGTAGGTTTCATGAAACCTTGTGATAGATGAGTAGTGTGGTAATTTTCATGGTACCTTGTGAGAGATGATCAGTGTGGTAGGTTTCATGGTAATTTGTGTGAGATGAGTAGTGTCGTAGGTTGCATGGTACCTTGTGAGAGATGAGTAGTGTGGTAGGTTTCATGGTAGCTTGTGAGAGATGAGTAGTGTCGTAGGGTTCATGGTACCTTTTGAGAGATGAGTAATGTCGTAGGTTTCATGGTACATTGTCAGAGGTGAGTAGTGTTGTAGGTTTCATGGTACCTTGTGAGAGATGAGTATTGTCGTAGGTTTCATGGTACCTTGTGAGAGATGAGCAGTGTGGTAGGTTTCATGGTTCCTTGTGAGAGATGAGTAGTGTCGCAGGTTTCATGGTACCTTGTGAGAGATGAGCAGTGTGGTAGATTTCATGGTACCTTGTGAGAGATGAGTACTATGGTAGGTCTCATGGTAACTTTTGAGACATGAGTAGTGTGGTAGGTTTCATGGTACCTTGTGAGAGATGAGTTGTGCGTTTAGACTCAATGGTACCTTGTGAGAAATGTGTAGTGTGGTTAGACTCAATGGTACCTTGTGAGAGATAAGAAGTGTTGTAGATTCCATGGTACCTTGTGAGAGATGAGCTATGTGGTAGGTTTCATAGTAATTTGTGAGAGATGAGTATTGTGGTAGGTTTCATGGTACATTGTGAGAGATGAGTTATGTGGCAGGTTTCATGGTACCTTGCGAGAGATGAGTAGTGTTATAGGCTTCATGGTAACTTTGAGAGTTAAGTTATGCAGTAGGTTTCATGGTAACTTGTTAGAGATGAATTATGTGGTAGGTTTCACGGTAACTTGTGAGAGATTAGTAGTGTCGTAGGTTTCATGGTAACTTGTGAGAGATGAGTAGTGTTGTATGGTTTCACATGGCTGGTGAAATGGATGAGAAGAGTCGTAGGTTTCATGGCACCTTGTAAGTGAAGGTTTCATGGCAACTTATGTGTGTAGGTTTCATCGTACCCTGTGACATGTTGTGAGTGATGAGTAGTGTGGTAGGTTTCATGGTACCTTGTGAGAGATAAGTTATGTGGCAGGTTTCATGGCAACTTGTGAGAGATGAGTAGTGTGGTAGGTTTCATGGTACCTTGTGAGAGATGAGTAGTGTGGTAGGTTTCATGACCACTTGTCAGAGATGAGTAGTGTCGTAGGTTTCATGACCCCTTGTGAGAGATGAGTAGTGTCGTAGGTTTTATGGTACCTTCTGAGACATGAGCAGTGTAGTAGGTTTCATGGCACCTTGTGAGAGATGAGTAGTGTCGCAGGTTTCATGGTACCGAGTGAGAGATGAGTAGTGTGGTAGGTTTCATGGTACCTTGTGAGAGATGAGTAATGTGGTAGGTTTTATGGTACCTTGTGAGAGATGAGTAGTGTGGTAGGTTTCATGGTACCTTGTGAGAGACGAGCAGTGTGGTAAGTTTCATGGTAATTTGTAAGAGATGAGTAGTGTCGCAGGTTTCTTGGTACCTTGTGAGAGATGAGTAGTGTGGTAGGTTTCATGGTACCTTGTGAGAGATGAGTAGTGTGGTAGGTTTCATGAAACCTTGTGATAGATGAGTAGTGTGGTAATTTTCATGGTACCTTGTGAGAGATGATAAGTGTGGTAGGTTTCATGGTAATTTGTGTGAGATGAGTAGTGTCGTAGGTTGCATGGTACCTTGTGAGAGATGAGTAGTGTGGTAGGTTTCATGGTAGCTTGTGAGAGATGAGTAGTGTCGTAGGGTTCATGGTACCTTTTGAGAGATGAGTAATGTCGTAGGTTTCATGGTACATTGTCAGAGGTGAGTAGTGTTGTAGGTTTCATGGTACCTTGTGAGAGATGAGTATTGTCGTAGGTTTCATGGTACCTTGTGAGAGATGAGCAGTGTGGTAGGTTTCATGGTTCCTTGTGAGAGATGAGTAGTGTCGCAGGTTTCATGGTACCTTGTGAGAGATGAGCAGTGTGGTAGATTTCATGGTACCTTGTGAGAGATGAGTACTATGGTAGGTCTCATGGTAACTTTTGAGACATGAGTAGTGTGGTAGGTTTCATGGTACCTTGTGAGAGATGAGTTGTGCGTTTAGACTCAATGGTACCTTGTGAGAAATGTGTAGTGTGGTTAGACTCAATGGTACCTTGTGAGAGATAAGAAGTGTTGTAGATTCCATGGTACCTTGTGAGAGATGAGCTATGTGGTAGGTTTCATTGTAATTTGTGAGAGATGAGTATTGTGGTAGGTTTCATGGTACATTGTGAGAGATGAGTTATGTGGCAGGTTTCATGGTACCTTGCGAGAGATGAGTAGTGTTATAGGCTTCATGGTAACTTTTGAGAGTTAAGTTATGCAGTAGGTTTCATGGTAACTTGTTAGAGATGAATTATGTGGTAGGTTTCACGGTAACTTGTGAGAGATGAGTAGTGTTGTAGGTTTCATGGTACCTGGTGAAAGATGAGAAGAGTCGTAGGTTTCATGGCACCTTGTAAGTGAAATGTTATGTGGTAGGTTTCATGGCAACTTGTGAGAGATAAGTCATGTGGTAGGTTTCATGGAACAACGTGAGAGATGAGTCATGTTTTAGGTTTCCATGGCACCTTGTAAGAGATGGGTTATGTGGTAGGTTTCATGGCAACTTGTGAGAGATGAGTAGTGTTGTAGGTTTCATCGTACCCTGTGAGAGATGAGCAGTGTGGTAGGTTTCATGGTTCCTTGTGAGAGATGAGTAGTGTCGCAGGTTTCATGGTACCTTGTGAGAGATGAGCAGTGTGGTAGATTTCATGGTACCTTGTGAGAGATGAGTACTATGGTAGGTCTCATGGTAACTTTTGAGACATGAGTAGTGTGGTAGGTTTCATGGTACCTTGTGAGAGATGAGTTGTGCGTTTAGACTCAATGGTACCTTGTGAGAAATGTGTAGTGTGGTTAGACTCAATGGTACCTTGTGAGAGATAAGAAGTGTTGTAGATTCCATGGTACCTTGTGAGAGATGAGCTATGTGGTAGGTTTCATAGTAATTTGTGAGAGATGAGTATTGTGGTAGGTTTCATGGTACATTGTGAGAGATGAGTTATGTGGCAGGTTTCATGGTACCTTGCGATAGATGAGTAGTGTTATAGGCTTCATGGTAACTTTTGAGAGTTAAGTTATGCAGTAGGTTTCATGGTAACTTGTTAGAGATGAATTATGTGGTAGGTTTCACGGTAACTTGTGAGAGATTAGTAGTGTCGTAGGTTTCATGGTAACTTGTGAGAGATGAGTAGTGTTGTAGGTTTCATGGTACCTGGTGAAAGATGAGAAGAGTCGTAGGTTTCATGGCACCTTGTAAGTGAAATGTTATGTGGTAGGTTTCATGGCAACTTGTGAGAGATAAGTCATGTGGTAGGTTTCATGGAACAACGTGAGAGATGAGTCATGTTTTAGGTTTCCATGGCACCTTGTAAGAGATGGGTTATGTGGTAGGTTTCATGGCAACTTGTGAGAGATGAGTAGTGTTGTAGGTTTCATCGTACCCTGTGAGAGATAAGTTATGTGGCAGGTTTCATGGCAACTTGTGAGTGATGAGTAGTGTGGTAGGTTTTATGGTACCTTGTGAGAGATAAGTTATGTGGCAGGTTTCATGGCAACTTGTGAGAGATGAGTAGTGTGGTAGGTTTCATGGTACCTTGTGAGAGATGAGTAGTGTGGTAGGTTTCATGACCACTTGTGAGAGATGAGTAGTGTCGTAGGTTTCATGACCCCTTGTGAGAGATGAGTAGTGTCGTAGGTTTTATGGTACCTTCTGAGACATGAGCAGTGTAGTAGGTTTCATGGCACCTTGTGAGAGATGAGTAGTGTCGCAGGTTTCATGGTACCGAGTGAGAGATGAGTAGTGTGGTAGGTTTCATGGTACCTTGTGAGAGATGAGTAATGTGGTAGGTTTTATGGTACCTTGTGAGAGATGAGTAGTGTGGTAGGTTTCATGGTACCTTGTGAGAGACGAGCAGTGTGGTAAGTTTCATGGTAATTTGTAAGAGATGAGTAGTGTCGCAGGTTTCTTGGTACCTTGTGAGAGATGAGTAGTGTGGTAGGTTTCATGGTACCTTGTGAGAGATGAGTAGTGTGGTAGGTTTCATGAAACCTTGTGATAGATGAGTAGTGTGGTAATTTTCATGGTACCTTGTGAGAGATGATCAGTGTGGTAGGTTTCATGGTAATTTGTGTGAGATGAGTAGTGTCGTAGGTTGCATGGTACCTTGTGAGAGATGAGTAGTGTGGTAGGTTTCATGGTAGCTTGTGAGAGATGAGTAGTGTCGTAGGGTTCATGGTACCTTTTGAGAGATGAGTAATGTCGTAGGTTTCATGGTACATTGTCAGAGGTGAGTAGTGTTGTAGGTTTCATGGTACCTTGTGAGAGATGAGTATTGTCGTAGGTTTCATGGTACCTTGTGAGAGATGAGCAGTGTGGTAGGTTTCATGGTTCCTTGTGAGAGATGAGTAGTGTCGCAGGTTTCATGGTACCTTGTGAGAGATGAGCAGTGTGGTAGATTTCATGGTACCTTGTGAGAGATGAGTACTATGGTAGGTCTCATGGTAACTTTTGAGACATGAGTAGTGTGGTAGGTTTCATGGTACCTTGTGAGAGATGAGTTGTGCGTTTAGACTCAATGGTACCTTGTGAGAAATGTGTAGTGTGGTTAGACTCAATGGTACCTTGTGAGAGATAAGAAGTGTTGTAGATTCCATGGTACCTTGTGAGAGATGAGCTATGTGGTAGGTTTCATTGTAATTTGTGAGAGATGAGTATTGTGGTAGGTTTCATGGTACATTGTGAGAGATGAGTTATGTGGCAGGTTTCATGGTACCTTGCGAGAGATGAGTAGTGTTATAGGCTTCATGGTAACTTTTGAGAGTTAAGTTATGCAGTAGGTTTCATGGTAACTTGTTAGAGATGAATTATGTGGTAGGTTTCACGGTAACTTGTGAGAGATGAGTAGTGTTGTAGGTTTCATGGTAACTTGTGAGAGATGAGTAGTGTTGTAGGTTTCATGGTACCTGGTGAAAGATGAGAAGAGTCGTAGGTTTCATGGCACCTTGTAAGTGAAATGTTATGTGGTAGGTTTCATGGCAACTTGTGAGAGATAAGTCATGTGGTAGGTTTCATGGAACAACGTGAGAGATGAGTCATGTTTTAGGTTTCCATGGCACCTTGTAAGAGATGGGTTATGTGGTAGGTTTCATGGCAACTTGTGAGAGATGAGTAGTGTTGTAGGTTTCATCGTACCCTGTGAGAGATAAGTTATGTGGTAGGTTTCATGGCAACTTGTGAGTGATGAGTAGTGTGGTAGGTTTTATGGTACCTTGTGAGAGATAAGTTATGTGGCAGGTTTCATGGCAACTTGTGAGAGATGAGTAGTGTGGTAGGTTTCATGGTACCTTGTGAGAGATGAGTAGTGTGGTAGGTTTCATGACCACTTGTGAGAGATGAGTAGTGTCGTAGGTTTCATGACCCCTTGTGAGAGATGAGTAGTGTCGTAGGTTTTATGGTACCTTCTGAGACATGAGCAGTGTAGTAGGTTTCATGGCACCTTGTGAGAGATGAGTAGTGTCGCAGGTTTCATGGTACCGAGTGAGAGATGAGTAGTGTAGTAGGTTTCATGGTACCTTGTGAGAGATGAGTAATGTGGTAGGTTTTATGGTACCTTGTGAGAGATGAGTAGTGTGGTAGGTTTCATGGTACCTTGTGAGAGACGAGCAGTGTAGTAAGTTTCATGGTAATTTGTAAGAGATGAGTAGTGTCGCAGGTTTCTTGGTACCTTGTGAGAGATGAGTAGTGTGGTAGCTTTCATGGTACCTTGTGAGAGATGAGTAGTGTGGTAGGTTTCATGAAACCTTGTGATAGATAAGTAGTGTGGTAATTTTCATGGTACCTTGTGGGAGATGATCAGTGTGGTAGGTTTCATGGTAATTTGTGTGAGATGAGTAGTGTCGTAGGTTGCATGGTACCTTGTGAGAGATGAGTAGTGTGGTAGGTTTCATGGTAGCTTGTGAGAGATGAGTAGTGTCGTAGGGTTCATGGTACCTTTTGAGAGATGAGTAATGTCGTAGGTTTCATGGTACATTGTCAGAGGTGAGTAGTGTTGTAGGTTTCATGGTACCTTGTGAGAGATGAGTATTGTCGTAGGTTTCATGGTACCTTGTGAGAGATGAGCAGTGTGGTAGGTTTCATGGTTCCTTGTGAGAGATGAGTAGTGTCGCAGGTTTCATGGTACCTTGTGAGAGATGAGCAGTGTGGTAGATTTCATGGTACCTTGTGAGAGATGAGTACTATGGTAGGTCTCATGGTAACTTTTGAGACATGAGTAGTGTGGTAGGTTTCATGGTACCTTGTGAGAGATGAGTTGTGCGTTTAGACTCAATGGTACCTTGTGAGAAATGTGTAGTGTGGTTAGACTCAATGGTACCTTGTGTGAGATAAGAAGTGTTGTAGATTCCATGGTACCTTGTGAGAGATGAGCTATGTGGTAGGTTTCATTGTAATTTGTGAGAGATGAGTATTGTGGTAGGTTTCATGGTACATTGTGAGAGATGAGTTATGTGGCAGGTTTCATGGTACCTTGTGAGAGATGAGTAGTGTTATAGGCTTCATGGTAACTTTTGAGAGTTAAGTTATGCATTAGATTTCATGGTAACTTGTTAGAGATGAATCATGTGGTAGGTTTCACGGTAACTTGTGAGAGATTAGTAGTGTCGTAGGTTTCATGGTAACTTGTGAGAGATGAGTAGTGTTGTAGGTTTCATGGTACCTGGTGAAAGATGAGAAGAGTCGTAGGTTTCATGGCACCTTGTAAGTGAAATGTTATGTGGTAGGTTTCATGGCACCTTGTGAGAGATAAGTCATGTGGTAGGTTTCATGGAACCACGTGAGAGATGAGTCATGTTTTAGGTTTCCATGGCACCTTGTAAGAGATGGGTTATGTGGTAGGTTTCATGGCAACTTGTGAGAGATGAGTAGTGTGGTAGGTTTCATCGTACCCTGTGAGAGATAAGTTATGTGGTAGGTTTCATGGCAACTTGTGAGAGATGAGTAGTGTGGTAGGTTTTATGGTACCTTGTGAGAGATAAGTTATGTGGCAGGTTTCATGGCAACTTGTGAGAGATGAGTAGTGTGGTAGGTTTCATGACCACTTGTGAGAGATGAGTAGTGTCGTAGGTTTCATGACCCCTTGTGAGAGATGAGTAGTGTCGTAGGTTTCATGACCCCTTGTGAGAGATGAGTAGTGTCGTAGGTTTTATGGCACCTTGTGAGAAATGAGTAGTGTCGCAGTTTTCATGGTACCTTGTGAGAGATGAGTAGTGTGGTAGGTTTCATGGTAACTTGTGAGAGATGAGCAGTGTGGTAGGTTTCATGGAACCTTGTGAGAGATGAACAGTGTGGTAAGTTTTTTGGTACCTTGTGAGAGATGAGCAGTGTGGTAGGTTTCATGGTACCTTGTGAGCAATGAGTAGTGTGGTAAGTTTCATGGTACCTGTGAGAAATGAGTAGTGTGATAAGTTTCATGGCACCTTGTGAGAGATGAGTAGTGTCGCAGGTTTCATTGTACCTTGTGAGAGATGAGTAGTGTTGTAGGTTTCATGGTACCTTGTGAGAGATGAGCAGTGTGGTAAGTTTCATGGTACCTTGTGGGAGATGAGCAGTGTGGTAGGTTTCATGGTACCTTGTGAGAAATGAGTAGTGTGGTAAGTTTCATGATACCTTGTGGGAGATGAGCAGTGGGGTAGGTTTCATGGTACCTTGTGAGAGATGAGCAGTGTGGTAAGTTTCATGGTACTTTGTGGGAGATGAGCAGTGTGGTAGGTTTCATGGTACCTTGTGAGAGATGAACAGTGTGGTAAGTTTCATGGTACCTTGTGGGAGATGAGCAGTGTGGTAGGTTTCATGGTACCTTGTGAGAGATGAACAGTGTGGTAAGTTTCATGGTACCTTGTGGGAGATGAGCAGTGTGGTAGGTTTCATTGTACCTT
Source organism: Megaustenia siamemsis (assembly GCA_032433765.1). Classification (NCBI taxonomy): domain Eukaryota; kingdom Metazoa; phylum Mollusca; class Gastropoda; order Stylommatophora; family Ariophantidae; genus Megaustenia; species Megaustenia siamemsis. Next base: position 39,457,660 of record JAVIAB010000088.1, on the reverse strand, counting down.
GTGAGAAATGAGTAGTGTGGTAAGTTTCATGGTACCTTGTGAGAGATGAGCAGTGTGGTAGGTTTCATGGTACCTTGTGAGAGATGAGCAGTGTGGTAGGTTTCATGGTATCTTGTGAGAGACGAGCAGTGTGGTAAGTTTCATGGTAATTTGTAAGAGATGAGTAGTGTGGTAGGTTTCATGGTATCTTGTGAGAGACGAGCAGTGTGGTAAGTTTCATGGTAATTTGTAAGAGATGAGTAGTGTCGCAGGTTTCTTGGTACCTTGTGAGAGATGAGTAGTGTGGTAGGTTTCATGGTACCTTGTGAGAGATGAGTAATGTGGTAGGTTTCATGGTACCTTGTGAGAGATGAGTAGTGTGGTAGGTTTCATGGTACCTTGTGAGAGACGAGCAGTGTGGTAAGTTTCATGGTAATTTGTAAGAGATGAGTAGTGTCGCAGGTTTCTTGGTACCTTGTGAGAGATGAGTAGTGTGGTAGGTTTCATGGTACCTTGTGAGAGATGAGTAGTGTGGTAGGTTTCATGAAACCTTGTGATAGATGAGTAGTGTGGTAATTTTCATGGTACCTTGTGAGAGATGATCAGTGTGGTAGGCTTCATGGTAATTTGTATGAGATGAGTAGTGTCGTAGGTTGCATGGTACCTTGTGAGAGATGAGTAGTGTGGTAGGTTTCATGGTAGCTTGTGAGAGATGAGTAGTGTCGTAGGGTTCATGGTACCTTTTGAGAGATGAGTAATGTCGTAGGTTTCATGGTACATTGTCAGAGGTGAGTAGTGTTGTAGGTTTCATGGTACCTTGTGAGAGATGAGTATTGTCGTAGGTTTCATGGTACCTTGTGAGAGATGAGCAGTGTGGTAGGTTTCATGGTTCCTTGTGAGAGATGAGTAGTGTCGCAGGTTTCATGGTACCTTGTGAGAGATGAGCAGTGTGGTAGATTTCATGGTACCTTGTGAGAGATGAGTACTAGGGTAGGTCTCATGGTAAATTTTGAGACATGAGTAGTGTGGTAGGTTTCATGGTACCTTGTGAGAGATGAGTTGTGCGTTTAGACTCAATGGTACCTTGTGAGAAATGTGTAGTGTGGTTAGACTCAATGGTACCATGTGAGAGATAAGAAGTGTTGTAGATTCCATGGTACCTTGTGAGAGATGAGCTATGTGGTAGATTTCATTGTAATTTGTGAGAGATGAGTATTGTGGTAGGTTTCATGGTACATTGTGAGAGATGAGTTATTTGGCAGGTTTCATGGTACCTTGAGAGAGATGAGTAGTGTTATAGGCTTCATGGTAACTTTTGAGAGTTAAGTTATGCAGTAGGTTTTATGGTAACTTGTTAGAGATGAATTATGTGGTAGGTTTCACGGTAACTTGTGAGAGATTAGTAGTGTCGTAGGTTTCATGGTAACTTGTGAGAGATGAGTAGTGTTGTAGGTTTCATGGTACCTGGTCAAAGATGAGAAGAGTCGTAGGTTTCATGGCACCTTGTAAGTGAAATGTTATGTTGTAGGTTTCATGGCACCTTGTGAGAGATAAGTCATGTGGTAGGTTTCATGGAACCACGTGAGAGATGAGTCATGTTTTAGGTTTCCATGGCACCTTGTAAGAGATGGGTTATGTGGTAGGTTTCATGGCAACTTGTGAGAGATGAGTAGTGTTGTAGGTTTCATCGTACCCTGTGAGAGATAAGTTATGTGGTAGGTTTCATGGCAACTTGTGAGAGATGAGTAGTGTGGTAGGTTTTATGGTACCTTGTGAGAGATAAGTTATGTGGCAGGTTTCATGGCAACTTGTGAGAGATGAGTAGTGTGGTAGGTTTCATGGTACCTTGTGAGAGATGAGTAGTGTGGTAGGTTTCATGACCACTTGTGAGAGATGAGTAGTGTCGTAGGTTTCATGACCCCTTGTGAGAGATGAGTAGTGTCGTAGGTTTTATGGTACCTTCTGAGACATGAGCAGTGTAGTAGGTTTCATGGCACCTTGTGAGAGATGAGTAGTGTCGTAGGTTTCATGGTACCTTGTGAGAGATGAGTAATGTGGTAGGTTTCATGGTACCTTGTGAGAGATGAGTAGTGTGGTAGGTTTCATGGTACCTTGTGAGAGACGAGCGGTGTGGTAAGTTTCATGGTAATTTGTAAGAGATGAGTAGTGTCGCAGGTTTCTTGGTACCTTGTGAGAGATGAGTAGTGTGGTAGGTTTCATGGTACCTTGTGAGAGATGAGTAGTGTGGTAGGTTTCATGAAACCTTGTGATAGATGAGTAGTGTGGTAATTTTCATGGTACCTTGTGGGAGATGATCAGTGTGGTAGGTTTCATGGTAATTTGTGTGAGATGAGTAGTGTCGCAGGTTTCATGGTACCGAGTGAGAGATGAGTAGTGTGGTAGGTTTCATGGTAACTTGTGAGAGATGAGCAGTGCGGTAGGTTTCATGGTACCTTGTGAGAGATGAACAGTGTGGTAAGTTTCATGGTACCTTGTGAGAGATGAGTAGTGTGGTAGGTTTCATGGTACCTTGTGAGAGATGAGCAGTGTGGTAGGTTTCATGGTACCTTCTGAGAGATGAGCAGTGTGGTAGGTTTTATGGTATCTTGTGAGAGATGAGCAGTGTGGTAGGGTTCATGGCACTTTGTGAGAGATGAGCAGTGTGGTTGTTTTCATGGTACCTTGTGAGAGATGAGTAGTGTCGTAAGTTTCATGGTACCTTGTGAGAGATTAGTAGTGTCGCAGGTTTCATGGTACTTTGTGAGAGATGAGCAGTGTGGTAAGTTTCATGGTAATTTTTGAGAGATGAGTAGTGTCGTAGGTTTCATGGTACCTTGTGAGAGATGAGTAGTGTGGTAGGTTTCATGGTACCTTGTGAGAGATGAGTAGTGTGGTAGCTTTCATGGTACCTTGTGAGAGACGAGCAGTGTGGTAAGTTTCATGGTAATTTGTAAGAGATGAGTAGTGTCGCAGGTTTCTTGGTACCTTGTGAGAGATGAGTAGTGTGGTAGGTTTCATGGTAACTTGTGAGAGATGAGTAATGTGGTAGGTTTCATGGTACCTTGTGAGAGATGAGTAGTGTGGTAGGTTTCATGGTATCTTGTGAGAGACGAGCAGTGTGGTAAGTTTCATGGTAATTTGTAAGAGATGAGTAGTGTCGCAGGTTTCTTGGTACCTTGTGAGAGATGAGTAGTGTGGTAGGTTTCATGGTACCTTGTGAGAGATGAGTAATGTGGTAGGTTTCATGGTACCTTGTGAGAGATGAGTAGTGTGGTAGGTTTCATGGTACCTTGTGAGAGACGAGCAGTGTGGTAAGTTTCATGGTAATTTGTAAGAGATGAGTAGTGTCGCAGGTTTCTTGGTACCTTGTGAGAGATGAGTAGTGTGGTAGGTTTCATGGTACCTTGTGAGAGATGAGTAGTTTGGTAGGTTTCATGAAACCTTGTGATAGATGAGTAGTGTGGTAATTTTCATGGTACCTTGTGAGAGATGATCAGTGTGGTAGGCTTCATGGTAATTTGTATGAGATGAGTAGTGTCGTAGGTTGCATGGTACCTTGTGAGAGATGAGTAGTGTGGTAGGTTTCATGGTAGCTTGTGAGAGATGAGTAGTGTCGTAGGGTTCATGGTACCTTTTGAGAGATGAGTAATGTCGTAGGTTTCATGGTACATTGTCAGAGGTGAGTAGTGTTGTAGGTTTCATGGTACCTTGTGAGAGATGAGTATTGTCGTAGGTTTCATGGTACCTTGTGAGAGATGAGCAGTGTGGTAGGTTTCATGGTTCCTTGTGAGAGATGAGTAGTGTCGCAGGTTTCATGGTACCTTGTGAGAGATGAGCAGTGTGGTAGATTTCATGGTACCTTGTGAGAGATGAGTACTATGGTAGGTCTCATGGTAACTTTTGAGACATGAGTAGTGTGGTAGGTTTCATGGTGCCTTGTGAGAGATGAGTTGTGCGTTTAGACTCAATGGTACCTTGTGAGAAATATGTAGTGTGGTTAGACTCAATGGTACCATGTGAGAGATAAGAAGTGTTGTAGATTCCATGGTACCTTGTGAGAGATGAGCTATGTGGTAGATTTCATTGTAATTTGTGAGAGATGAGTATTGTGGTAGGTTTCATGGTACATTGTGAGAGATGAGTTATTTGGCAGGTTTCATGGTACCTTGAGAGAGATGAGTAGTGTTATAGGCTTCATGGTAACTTTTGAGAGTTAAGTTATGCAGTAGGTTTCATGGTAACTTGTTAGAGATGAATTATGTGGTAGGTTTCACGGTAACTTGTGAGAGATTAGTAGTGTCGTAGGTTTCATGGTAACTTGTGAGAGATGAGTAGTGTTGTAGGTTTCATGGTACCTGGTCAAAGATGAGAAGAGTCGTAGGTTTCATGGCACCTTGTAAGTGAAATGTTATGTTGTAGGTTTCATGGCACCTTGTGAGAGATAAGTCATGTGGTAGGTTTCATGGAACCACGTGAGAGATGAGTCATGTTTTAGGTTTCCATGGCACCTTGTAAGAGATGGGTTATGTGGTAGGTTTCATGGCAACTTGTGAGAGATGAGTAGTGTTGTAGGTTTCATCGTACCCTGTGAGAGATAAGTTATGTGGTAGGTTTCATGGCAACTTGTGAGAGATGAGTAGTGTGGTAGGTTTTATGGTACCTTGTGAGAGATAAGTTATGTGGCAGGTTTCATGGCAACTTGTGAGAGATGAGTAGTGTGGTAGGTTTCATGGTACCTTGTGAGAGATGAGTAGTGTGGTAGGTTTCATGACCACTTGTGAGAGATGAGTAGTGTCGTAGGTTTCATGACCCCTTGTGAGAGATGAGTAGTGTCGTAGGTTTTATGGTACCTTCTGAGACATGAGCAGTGTAGTAGGTTTCATGGCACCTTGTGAGAGATGAGTAGTGTCGTAGGTTTCATGGTACCTTGTGAGAGATGAGTAATGTGGTAGGTTTCATGGTACCTTGTGAGAGATGAGTAGTGTGGTAGGTTTCATGGTACCTTGTGAGAGACGAGCGGTGTGGTAAGTTTCATGGTAATTTGTAAGAGATGAGTAGTGTCGCAGGTTTCTTGGTACCTTGTGAGAGATGAGTAGTGTGGTAGGTTTCATGGTACCTTGTGAGAGATGAGTAGTGTGGTAGGTTTCATGAAACCTTGTGATAGATGAGTAGTGTGGTAATTTTCATGGTACCTTGTGGGAGATGATCAGTGTGGTAGGTTTCATGGTAATTTGTGTGAGATGAGTAGTGTCGCAGGTTTCATGGTACCGAGTGAGAGATGAGTAGTGTGGTAGGTTTCATGGTAACTTGTGAGAGATGAGCAGTGCGGTAGGTTTCATGGTACCTTGTGAGAGATGAACAGTGTGGTAAGTTTCATGGTACCTTGTGAGAGATGAGTAGTGTCGTAGTTTTCATGACCCATGTGAGAGATGAGTAGTGTCGTAGGTTTTATGGTACCTTCTGAGACATGAGCAGTGTAGTAGGTTTCATGGCACCTTGTGAGAGATGAGTAGTGTCGTAGGTTTCATTGTACCTTGTGAGAGATGAGTAGTGTCGCAGGTTTCATGGTACCTTGTGAGAGATGAGTAGTGTCGCAGGTTTCATTGTACCTTGTGAAAGATGAGTAGTGTGGTAAGTTTCATGGTACCTTGTGAGAGATGAGTAGTGTCGCCGGTTTCATGGTACCTTGTGAGAGATGAGTAGTGTCGCAGGTTTCATGGTACCTTGTGAGAGATGAGTAGTGTGGTAAGTTTCATGGTACCTTGTGAAAGATGAGTAGTGTGGTAAGTTTCATGGTACCTTGTGAGAGATGAGTAGTGTCGCAGATTTCATGGTACCTTGTGAGAGATGAGTAGTGTCGCAGGTGTCATAGTACCTTGTGAGAGATGAGTAGTGTCGCAGGTTTCATGGTACCTTGTGAGAGATGAGTAGTGTGGTAGGTTTCATGGTACCTTGTGGGAGATGAGCAGTGTGGTAGGTTTCATGGTACCTTTTGAGAGATGAACAGTGTGGTAAGTTTCATGGTACCTTGTGAGAGATGAGCAGTATGGTAGGTTTCATGGTACCTTGTGAGAGATGAGTAGTGTGGTAGGTTTCATGGTACCTTGTGAGAGATGAGTAGTGTGGTAGGTTTCATGGTAGCTGTGAGAGATGAGTAGTGTCGTAGGGTTCATGGTACCTTTTGAGAGATGAGTAATGTCGTAGGTTTCATGGTACATTGTCAGAGATGAGTAGTGTTGTAGGTTTCATGGTACCTTGTGAGAGATGAGTATTGTTGTAGGTTTCATGGTACCTTGTGAGAGATGAGCAGTGTGGTAGGTTTCATGGTACCTTGTGAGAGATGAGCAGTGTGGTAGGTTTCATGGTACCTTGTGAGAGATGAGCAGTGTGGTAGATTTCATGGTAACTTTTGAGAGATGAGTAGTGTGGTAGGTTTCATGGTACATTGTACGAGATGAGTTATGTGGTAGGTTTCATTGTAACTTGTGGGAAATGATTTATGTGGTAGGTTTCATGGTAATTTGTTGTGAGAGATGAGTTATGTGGTAGGTTTCATGGTACCTTGTGAGAGATGAGTTATGTGGTATTTCATGGTAACTTTGTGAGAGATGAGTAATGTGGTAGGTTTCATTATGCCTTGTAAGAGATGTGTAGTGTTGTAGGCTTCATGGTAACTTTTGAGAGATGAGTTATGTGGTAGTTTTCAAGGTATCGTGTGAGTGATGAGTCATGTGGTAGTTTTCATGGCAAAATGTTAGAGATAAGTAGTGTGGTAGGTTCCATGGTAACTTGTGAGAGTTGAGTTATGCAGGAGGTTTCTTGGTAACTTGTTAGTGATGAGTTATGTGGTACGTTTCATGGTAACTTGTGTGAGATGTGTAGTGTGGTAGGTTTCATGGTAACTTGTGAGAGATGAGTAGTGTTGTAGGTTTCATGGTAACTTGTGAGAGATGAGCAGTGTGGTAGGTTTCATGGCACCTTGTAAGAGAAATGTTATGTGGTAGGTTTCATGGCACCTTGTGAGAGATACGTTATGTGGTAAGTTTCATGGAACCACGTGAGAGATGAGTTATGTTTTAGGTTTCAATGACACCTTGTAAGAGATGGGTTATGTGGTAGGTTTCATGGCAACTTGTGAGAGATGAGTTGTGTGGTAGGATTCATGGTGCCTTGTGAGAGATACGTTATGTGGTATGTTTCATGGCAACTTGTGAGAGACAAGTTATGTGGTAGGTTTCATGGCAACTTGTGAGAAATAAGTTATGTGGTAATTTTCATGGTAACTTGTGAGAGATGAGTTATGTGGTAGGTTTCATGGTACCTTGTGAGAGATGAGTAGTGTTGTAGGTTTCATGGTACCTTGTGAGAGATGAGTAGTGTCGTAGGTTTCATGGTACATTGTGAGTTCACCCTGTGAGAGATCAGTAATGTGGAAAAGATTTTATGGCAACTTTGTGATTGACGAGTTGTGTGGGAAAGTATAAGTGCAACTGTGAGAGATGGTCATGTTTAGTTAAAAACATTTTTTTCTCTCTAACAGAATAGCCAATGACGTGTGCATGGCTTTGTTAATCATATATATATAGTTAAAAACCAAAAAAAAACACTATAATTATCATTAAATCCACATTAATTCATACATACACATATACTTACTTTGTGATTGTTTCATTGCACCCCACATGTTTTAATTTAAATGCATGCTCCAAATCAGAACCAGGATATATAAACATCTTTCTGCCCTGAGCGAGTGCTATGCCTAGCAATGATGCGTATATGAACAGCTGGTTCCCCAATCTGCCCATGTTCATATTGGTTGTAGTCAAATACAGAGTAACATTTTCAGGGACTTTGCTTGTTGTGGTTAAAGTAGTTAAAACGGTCGGTCTATTTGTACTAGTTTGGGTTGTAGTCAACATGGTTGTTGCTTTTGATGTGGTTGACTCATCATGAGATTGAGAAATGATTATGTTAAACGTTATAGAATCCTTATGTGACATATTAGTGACTTTGGTGGTGTTGCCGAGATTTGTATCCGAAATTTTCCACTTAAAAAGACCAGTTCTTTTGGTCACGTCATTGGAAGAGTTGCTGCAAAAGTCAAGAAACAAAATAAGGCGATGGAAATGATTGCACATATAATGTTCATTATAAATGTACATGTATTAAAAAAAAAAAGTAAAGTACCCCGGTCACGCCAAGTGGTGTATAGGGAATATGGTGTTAGTGACCATAAATTTTACAGACCTTCGACATATGATTTTTGGTGTAATGTGGTCGGTATTACGCCAGTGCCGCTTTACTTTCCCAGAAAAAAATCCGGTACCCATTAAAGGCTGGGTGAACCGGAAGCAGTCGGTTGGGATCTAACCATACCTCTTGTCCTTTGTACTTAAATGTACATGTACGGGGCTTTTAAAAGAACCAAGACTAGCTCCAGTCATGTTCATTTTGAACTCTCGACGTGTAGCCAGCACGTATGTAAGAATATAGATATGACAGTAGGTGATTTGATTGACCCAAATAGTATAAATATGGATACTACAAAATATGAAATATTAAATACTATAAAGGCCGCTATTGGCGAAATTTCTAGCCCTGCACCCTACTCCCCCACCTCCTAACCCTTTAGGACCCTCTCACCCGAGTGGTCAATATACCCCCTAACCTTTCTTCTCTGTGACTGAAAGATCAGCCCTCAGCGAAGTCTTGATGGTTGTCCAACTTCGTCATACTATTGATCGCTATCAACTTCACCAAGACACACATGTCTACTTCCGTTATTTACTCCTCAATCTCTATTTCGACCTCCACCCCCTTCACCTACCCTACCACTTTCCCGTTTCATGGTTTCTACGTCTGATTGGACCCCTATATCCTTCCCATGTATTGGATCAAAATATGTTTCCACCACTTCCCGGTAGATCAAAGGTTTGCGCCTCCAGAGATTATACAGCTCTAATCGCCCCCCCCCCCCCCAACCAAACTGAATACTTAGCTCTCACCAAACTTCGCCTACGTGGTGATATAGTTATCAAAACTGCTAATACGAGTGACGCCATAGTGGTATGGTGAAAGGGCCTGTACTCCTTAGAGCCACTCCCAACTCTCATCGTCATCATCTTTGAGTGCCTTCTCCGCAACAAAGGTTGGCTACCATGGATCGCCATTCTACTCTGTTTCTTGCTTTGATGGTGCAGGTTATCATAGATTGACTTGTCCATCTTTTGATGTTACTCGTCCATGTTAGTCTTGGTCTGCCTCTTTTACCTTGTATTTTCCCTTACCAATATTACTTTTAGTGGGCTGTGTCTTTTAACGTGTCCAAAAAATGTAATTTGTATTGTCTTAATTGTATTTAGTAGTTATCTTTTTATTTTTAATTGTTTTAAAACTTCATCGTTTGTTTTCTTTTCTTTCCATCCAATTCTACCTATTCTTCTGTAAATCCACATTTCAAAGTCTTCAATTTTCTGTTCTGTTTTTTTGTCTAATGTCCATCTGCACCAACTCCCAATTCAAAACATAAGAGCAGCAGAGGCCAACAGAAGAGCCAAAGACCGCAAATTATATCTCTCCTCGAAGCGGAAAGGCAAATGAGGAAGGAAAGAAGAAGTTAAAGTTTAATGGGCCATTTTAGTGAAATCAAATACCCAGATTTTTAAATTGTAAACATCGGCATAGATGATGACATCGGCACCTTTATGGGGACGTAACCGTCACAAGCAAGTTGCTGAGTAACGCCAGGTGTAGCCTCAGGGGGCAGTTATGAGTGAGCGGAATTCACGTTTGACATACCTCTTTTGAATTGACCTTTAGAGCACGGTTTGGAGGTCACTATTATCTATCAGCACAAAAGTGCACCTACCAATGATGTTTTAAAGAGTTTGGTGACAAAATCACCGAGGCGAGTCGGACTGGTGACCTCAGCGATGAATATTCTATAGCCAGCGACACCATGAAGTTGCTGGGTAAAGTCACTTACGTGGGGACCTGATGAATAAGGCGAAACATGTGGACGTGTCAAAGGTTAGGAGGAGCCCGATGCCTCCAAATTGGTAAATAGCTCGCGGTTTAAGGAAACTTGACGCACGTAGGCGACTGCCTGTTTGAAGTGGAGATGGTGAAATGGGTTTTTTTTGTGTGTGGAATCTTCGTTCACAGAAAGGATCTTTTGTTTAGGAGAAATGAACAAAAATGGCAAAAATAGTACGGTTAAAGCCTTACGTAATTAATAGACGATGCAATTTGGAACGACCTTTAGGCGAAATTGGCCTTCAGCATGAACAAACAACCCACACACAAACATGTAAGTATATCAAATAAATCCTACATCATCATCAAGTACCGGGCCTGCTGGCGTAGGTGATCATGTCTCCCCACAACTTTCGATCTCGACAGTTATTTATCATTTCTGTTGTTGACCCTCTCTCAAGCCATTCTCTTAAGCTGTCTGGTAATATATTCCAGTTGTTCTCTTCTCATTACATGGCCAAAAAATGATGATTGTTTCTTCCAAATATTGGAAATTAGCTCTCTTTTTGCTATGACCTCTTTCAGAACGTTTTCATTACTCTTCTTAGCTGTCCGTGGTATTCTCAACATTCTTCTGTAAAACCACATTTCTACAAACTCCAGTGATCTTCTTGTCTGTTGCCTTATTGTCTATGATTCACACCCATAAGTTAAGACTGGCTCTACATAACATTTAAGAACTCTAATCCTACATAGCAAACTAATAATGAAGCATTGAAAACAAAATAAATTCGAACCAGTACAAGGAGCAGAAATAAAAATGACTTCCTTGAGTCTTGACCAGAGGGAGAAAGAACTCGTGGTGAGGGTACACGATAGGCCAAACGATGGGCATGTCAAAAACAGAGAAGACACATAATAATAAATGAATATTATTATAGAGGGAAACTTCCGAGGCGATGATTAGCAAATCATTTCAGAGGAAGATGTATGTTTACAGCACTGCAAAATGACAAATAATAATAAAAAAAAAAAAATAACAATGTATTGTCCGAAGTAGGATTGAACGCGTACTCAGTGGCACAGCGACTTTCCACGACAAGCCAAAGGCTAGGGAACACGTCCAAGAGTTAGCTGAGTTGGCAGTGTTCCCTAACATTTGGTTTCTCGTGGCAAGGCGATGTGCCACTGAGTACGGGTTCGATCCTGCTTCGGACCATATATTGTTCTTTGTGCTTTATCATTTGTTGATTATTTGTCATTGTTTTCCGAGTGCTGTAAACATACCTCTTCCTCTTAAATGATTCTATCAAAAACATGTAAGATGGTTCTAAAATTATGGGGGGGGGGCATTGTCTAAGTAAGCTCGACTAACTCGACGCCGGCCATGTCTATATGTAACAACGCACCCACACACACATACATACATATGTACATATACACATTCATATATTCAATGGCAAAACGTAATTTTAATGTCTTGAAGATCATACTAATATCAAAACAAATAACACCAGGGCTATAACTAAGAACAAGAAAACAGAACAGAGAATTGAAGCCTTTGAAATGTGGATATATAGAAGAATATGTAGAATTGGATGGAAGGGAAAAAAAACAAAAGATAAAGTCTTAAAACAACAAAAAATGACAAGAGAACTACTAAGCACAATTCAAACAAGACAAATGGAATTTTGGGGGCATGTTAAAAGACACAACAGCTTACTAAAAGTAATCCTGGAGGGGAAAATACAAGGTAAAAGAGGCAGAGGCAGACCAATACTAACATGGACGAGTAACATCAAAAGATGGACAAGTCAACCTATGACAATCTGCACTATCAAAGCAAGAGACAGAGTGGAATGGCGCTCCATGGTAGCAAACCTTCGTTGCGGAGACGGCATTCAATGATGATGATGAGGTGTCATTTATCTGGAGAAAGAAAAGTTAACAGTGAGGTAGAAATTCAACAACCGGGAAACCAGGAGCTGTCACTTCAGAGTAGAGGAAGACACGGATATAACATTTCCTGAAAAAGACGGGTTTTTCCAACTCTGAAAGTAACAGATGTTACCTGACTGGCTGAACCCTGGGAAAGTTCAGGTCTTGGCTCTGAAGTATGTCACAGCGAGTGGGCAAAGAGAAGCAGGGAGTCAGGTTAATTTTCGGTCAAAATACAGGAGTATATAACGAGAGACTTAGGAGACATAGGGGCTAGAACGAGAGATGATGAGCTAGTGATAGTCACAGGAACTTAGAAATTAGCCACGGAGGACAGTCAGAGCAACGACTCAGCGATAGGAGAAAGTTAGAGCCAGAAGGCACAGACGAGATGGAGCTAGAGAGACAGCTAGCGTTAAAGGCAGCTAGCGTTAGAGACAGCTAGAGTTAGAGACAGCTAGGAAATCCAGTTTCAGTGTACTGAGTTAGAGCAGTGAATCAGTGGGTCACAGCAGATTAGCCACTATACGAATAGCTGAGGTATATCACCGACGGTAGTTGAAGTGCTTCAGCTGCCGAAACTATTGACAGATTGAGCAATTATTTACAGAGACTATATGAGATCTTATTGCTTGATAGTATATACACATATCAAATAAATGATGACTGATTTTTAACGCATCAGAGTTTGTTTGGTCTTTAATTTATAGCGTGTGTCATGTACCAAGTAAACATATGAAAACGGCCATATCTGACCACTCTTCCTGTTCCGCTAATTTCTTTTGGAGGTCTGTGTTTAACTCTATATTTGTCACTTCAGATTAGTATCATGTTGCTTTGTACCTGATGAAGGCTTTTGCCGAAACGTCGTAGTTTTGTCTTGTCACTCTATTGGTCTTGCTGCTTTATACCGTTGTGTGTTTATTATAAATAGTATGGATATACCGACTGCCATGACTACACTAACAGTGTGATTTTTGACAAGTACTTCAACTTTACATATGATCAATTATTATTGTAGAGTGCAAGAGATCAAGAAAGATTGATTATGATTGTATATTTTTCTATATATTGAACATTTGGAAGCACAAAAACAAAATCCTTTTAGACATAAAGTAATTATTAAATTTGTATTGGATAATGTATTTTGTTAGGGAAGCAAAGAGAAAATATACCAGACAGCTTAAGAAAATGGCTTGGCAGAAGGTCAACAACAGAAATGATAAATAGCTGTCGAAATCGAAAGTTGTGGAGAGACATGATCACCTACGCCAGCAGGCCATTACTTGATGATGATGAATGTATTTTGACAGAATTTTGTTGTTCAGTTGCGGCTAGCAGAAATGTATGTTATTAATAAAATATAAATGATGAAATCATGCTAAATGTTTCCTTTTGTTTTTGTTTCGCAACCTTTGTTCAGTATGAGTGCTTGTGAGAAAGACATGTGAAAAAGCAGTGAACTGCACTTTCCTATAAAAGATACGCCGACAATAAATGAAACCTAACACACACTCCTTTCCTAATGACAGTAAATCATAGAAATATATGTACTTTTGTTCAGCTGGCCCAGTGAGACTCCATTTTTGTTCCTCACTCATTTTATTTGATCTCTTAAATTTATCATTTTTCTGTGAATTAAACATGTTAGAATTATATGCCCAATTCTTTTGGTGGTTCCTACAAGTCATTTTTCTTTTATCTTTAATCTACAGTTCCAATGGTTATCACCAACGTTATGAACTTTTTTTTCAATAATTGTGTAGGATATAAACTATTGACTATTTGATACAACCAGAAAACAGAACAGAAAATTGAAGACTTTGAAATGTGGATTTATAGAGAATAGGTAGAATTGGATGGATAGAAAAGAAAACAAACGAAGAAGTTTTAAAACAACTAAAAATGGAAAAAAAGAACTACTAAACACAATTAGAGCAAGACAAATGAAATTTTTTGGTCATGTTAAAAGACACAACAGTCTAATAAAAGTAATATTAGAAGGGAAAATACAAGGTAAAAGAGGCAGAGGCAGACCAAGACTAACATGGACGAGTAACATCAAAAGATGGACAAGTAAGCCTATGGCAATCTGCACCATCAAAGCAAGAGACACAGTGGAATGGCGCTCCATGGTAGCCAGCCTTCGATGCGGAGAGGGCACTCAATAATGATGATTTGATACAAATATTGCTGTTATTATGAATTATACGTTAAACATAAGTACCGTCAGTATTGTTCTTTTAACGAAGGTATATTTCCAACATTAAAAAAAAATAATGTTTTATAAAGTCTTTAGGTTTTTTTTTTACATTTCCAAACTGAAATGAATGACAGAAACGAGTATCATATTCTACAACCTAACGGAAACAATTTCTCCATATGTATAATCAACCAGCCAACTCCACAAAATCCAGGTCCTGATCAACACTAGAGCACAGAGATATAGCTTTAAACATCTCTCCAAACACTTGTATAACCATCTGTCCTAGCACTCTCACAAAGGTAGAACCGCTGGAAAACAACGAAGGTAAGGAGAAACTATAGAAATCGGCCTAACAATATGAGATACGTACAAGGTATCATAGTGACAACAAGAAAGAGTATATGACACAAGCACAAGGTATCATAGTGACAACAAGAAAGAGTATATGACACAAGCACAAGGTATCATAGTGACAACAAGAAAGAGTAATGACATACGCACAAGTTATAATAGTGACAACAAGAAAGAGTAATGACATACGCACAAGCTATAATAGTGACAACAAGAAAGAGTAATAACATACGCACAAGCTATAATAGTGACAACAAGAAAGAGTAATGACACAAGCACACATTATCATAGTGACAACAAGAAAGAGTAATGACATACGCACAAGTTATAATAGTGACAACAAGAAAGAGTAATGACATACGCACAAGTTATAATAGTGACAACAAGAAAGAGTAATGACATACGCACAAGTTATAATAGTGACAACAAGAAAGAGTAATGACACAAGCACACATTATCATAGTGACAACAAGAAAGAGTAATGCCACAAGCACACATTATCATAGTGACAACAAGAAAGAGTAATGACATAAGCACACATTATCATAGTGACAACAAGAAAGAGTAATGACACAAGCACACATTATCATAGTGACAAAAAGAAAGAGTAATATGACACACGCACAACTTATCATAGTGACAACAAGAAAGAGTAATGACATACGCACAAGCTATAATAGTGACAACAAGAAAGAGTAATGACACAAGCACACATTATCATAGTGACAACAAGAAAGAGTAATGACATACGCACAAGCTATAATAGTGACAACAAGAAAGAGTAATGACATACGCACAAGCTATAATAGTGACAACAAGAAAGAGTAATGACACAAGCACACATTATCATAGTGACAACAAGAAAGAGTAATGCCACAAGCACACATTATCATAGTGACAACAAGAAAGAGTAATGACATAAGCACACATTATCATAGTGACAACAAGAAAGAGTAATGACACAAGCACACATTATCATAGTGACAAAAAGAAAGAGTAATATGACACACGCACAACTTATCATAGTGACAACAAGAAAGAGTAATGACACACGCATAAGTTATCATAGTGACAACAAGAAAGAGTAATGGCACACGCACAAATTATCATAGTGACAACAAGAAAGAGTAATGACACACGCACAAATTATCATAGTGACAACAAGAAAGAGTAATGACACACGCACAAATTATCATAGTGACAACAAGAAAGAGTAATATGAGACACGCACAAGTTATAGTGACACCAAGAAAGAGTAATGACACACGCACAAGGTATCATAGTGACAAGAAAGATTAATGACACACGCAAAAATTGCCATAGTGACAACAAGAAAGAGTAATGACACACGCACAAATTATCATAGTGACAACAAGAAAGAGTAATGACACACGCACAAGGTATCATAGTGACAACAAGAAAGAGTAATTACACATCCACAAATTATCATTGTGATAACAAGAAAGAGTAATGACACACGCACAAATTATAGTGACAACATAAAGAGTAATGACACACGCACAAATTATCATAGTGACAACACGAATGAGTAATGACACAAGCACAAATTATCATAGTGACAACAAGAAAGAGTAATGACACACGCACAAATTATCATAGTGACAACAAGAAAGAGTAATGACACACGCACAAATTATCATAGTGACAACAAGAAAGAGTAATGACACACGCACACATTATCATAGTGACAACAAGAAAGAGCAATGACACACGCACAAGTTATCATAGTGACAACAAGAAAGAGTAATGACACACGCACAAGGTAACATAGTGACAACAAGAAAGAGTAATGACACTCGCACAAGGTAACATAGTGACAACAAGAAAGAGTAATATGACACACGCACAAGGTATCATAGTGACAACAAGAAAGAGTATTGACACTCGCACAAGGTAACATAGTGACAACAAGAAAGAGTAATATGACTCACGCACAAGGTATCATAGTGACAACAAGAAAGAGTAATGACACAAGCACAAGTTATCATAGTGACAACAAGAAAGAGTAATGGCACACGCATAAGTTATCATAGTGACAACAAGAAAGAGTAATGACACAAGCACAAGTTATCATAGTGACAACAAGAAAGAGTAATGGCACACGCACAAATTATCATAGTGACAACAAGAAAGAGTAATGGCACACGCATAAGTTATCATAGTGACAACAAGAAAGAGTAATGACACAAGCACAAGTTATCATAGTGACAACAAGAAAGAGTAATGGCACACGCACAAATTATCATAGTGACAACAAGAAAGAGTAATGGCACACGCACAAATTATCATAGTGACAACAAGAAAGAGTAATATGAGACAAGCACAAGGTATCATAGTGACAACAAGAAAGAGTAATATGAGACACGCACAAGTTATAGTGACACCAAGAAAGAGTAATGACACACGCACAAGGTATCATAGTGACAAGAAAGATTAATGACACACGCAAAAATTGTCATAGTGACAACAAGAAAGAGTAATGACACACGCACAAATTATCATAGTGACAACAAGAAAGAGTAATGACACACGCACAAGGTATCATAGTGACAACAAGAAAGAGTAATATGATACATGCACAAGGTAACATAGTGACAACAAGAAAGAGTAATATGACATACGCACAAATTATAGTGACAACATAAAGAGTAATGACACACGCACAGATTATCATAGTGACAACACGAATGAGTAATGACACAAGCACAAATTATCATAGTGACAACAAGAAAGAGTAATGACACTCGCACAAGGTAACATAGTGACAACAAGAAAGAGTAATATGACACACGCACAAGGTATCATAGTGACAACAAGAAAGAGTAATGACACTCGCACAAGGTAACATAGTGACAACAAGAAAGAGTAATATGAGACAAGCACAAGGTATCATAGTGACAACAAGAAAGAGTAATATGAGACACGCACAAGTTATAGTGACACCAAGAAAGAGTAATGACACACGCACAAGGTATCATAGTGACAAGAAAGGTTAATGACACACGCAAAAATTGTCATAGTGACAACAAGAAAGAGTAATGACACACGCACAAATTATCATAGTGACAACAAGAAAGAGTAATGACACACGCACAAGGTATCATAGTGACAACAAGAAAGAGTAATATGATACATGCACAAGGTAACATAGTGACAACAAGAACGAGTAATATGACATACGCACAAATTATAGTGACAACATAAAGAGTAATGACACACGCACAGATTATCATAGTGACAACACGAATGAGTAATGACACAAGCACAAATTATCATAGTGACAACAAGAAAGAGTAATGACACTCGCACAAGGTAACATAGTGACAACAAGAAAGAGTAATATGACACACGCACAAGGTATCATAGTGACAACAAGAAAGAGTAATGACACTCGCACAAGGTAACATAGTGACAACAAGAAAGAGTAATATGACTCACGCACAAGGTATCATAGTGACAACAAGAAAGAGTAATGACACTCGCACAAGGTAACATAGTGACAACAAGAAAGAGTAATGACACTCGCACAAGGTAACATAGTGACAACAAGAAAGAGTAATATGACATACGCACAAGTTATCATAGTGACAACAAGAAAGAGTAATATGACACACTCACAAGGTAACATAGTGACAACAAGAAAGAGTAATATGATACATGCACAAGGTAACATAGTGACAACAAGAAAGAGTAATGACACACGCACAAGGTATCATAGTGACAACAAGAAAGAGTAATGACACACGCACAAGGTATCATAGTGACAACAAGAAAGAGTAATGACACACGCACAAGGTAACATAGTGACAACAAGAAAGAGTAATGACACACGCACAAGGTATCATATTGACAACAAGAAAGAGTAATGACACACGCACAAGGTAACAGTGACAACAAGAAAGAGTAATATGACATACGCACAAGGTATCATAGTGACAACAAGAAAGAGTAATATGACACACGCACAAGGTATCATAGTGACAACAAGAAAGAGTAATATGACACACGCACAAGGTATCATAGTGACAACAAGAAAGAGTAATATGACACACGCACAAGGTATCATAGTGACAACAAGAAAGAGTAATATGACACACGCACAAGGTATCATAGTGACAACAAGAAAGATTCCCTGTAAACCACCCCCTTACCAACCACTACGCCTCAAACACAAAATAAAAATAAATCAAATACTTACAACACTAGCTGAAGAGATCAGTAATAAACAAGTACAGACCAAATGGCTCGTGATAGGCATCAGATCAAAATTCAGATAGCTAAAGACAGAGAATGATGTTGTTACCACCCCGCCGTGATGAAGCATAACAAAGTGTGAAACTTGTAAGCTCAATCGCGAATAATAGAACAAAGAAGTATGTGTTAGCACTCGGAAAAATTGACAGACAAACAACAATTTCCGAGTGCTAACACATACTTCTTTGTTCTATTATTCCCTATTATCGCCTCGGAAGTTCCCCATATAATAATATTTATGTATTATTATTTGTACCCAGTATAAGCTCAATCGCCTTGGACATAGAAAGAATACAATTTTTTTATTTTTCTACATTTATTACTAGAAAAAAAATGTGTTTAATTCTTTTAAAAAGTAAGCACGGAGTATGATTCAAATGTAAATAAATAGTTACCTCCTTGTTGGTAAATGAATAGTTATCTCCTTGTTGGTAAATAAATAGTTACCTCCTTGTTGGTAAATAAATAGTTACCTTCTTGTTGGTAAATGAATAGTTACCTTCTTGTTGATAAATAAATAGTTACCTCCTTGTTGGTAAATGAATAGTTACCTCTTTGTTTAGTAAATGAATAGTGACCTCCTTGTTGATAAATAAATAGTTACCTCCTTGTTGGTAAATGAATAGTTACCTCCTTGTTGGTAAATAAATAGTTACCTCCTTGTTGGTAAATAAATAGTTACCTCCTTGTTGGTAAATAAATAGTTACCTCCTTGTTGGTAAATAAATTGTTACCTCCTTGTTGGTAAATAAATAGTTACCTCCTTGTTGGCAAATGAATAGTTACCTCCTTGTTGGTAAATAAATAGTTACCTCCTTGTTGGTAAATAAATAGTTACCTCCTTGTTGGTAAATGAATAGTTACCTCCTTGTTGGTAAATAAATAGTTACCTCCTTGTTGGTAAATAAATAGTTACCTCCTTGTTGGTAAATAAATAGTTACCTCCTTGTTGGTATATAAATAGTTACCTCCTTGTTGGTAAATAAATAGTTACCTCCTTGTTGGGTAAATAAATAGTTACCTCCTTGTTGGTAAATAAATAGTTACCTCCTTGTTGGTAAAGATTTTGTGTTTTCATTTTCTTCGGGGTAGTTTTATAATAACCATGATCAAATGTCTGGGTCACACTGACCTTTTAACCGACAGTGTTGGTAACCGGTAATAACCGGTTCTTAATCAAAACCAGACTTTCTCAACCGAGGCCTAGATGGCTATAAAAAGTGGGTGGGGGTCCATGCATGTGTTTATTGAATACAGCACTCAGGTATAATTTATTTCCTTGCTCTGATGACTAACAATTTTTAACTACTTGAATAATTTAGCGCGTTGCAAACTAATTTTGGAGCTAGACAGAATTACGTTACAAAAGTGAATTCTTCCATTGTAAACGTCTGAAATGGAAAGACGGAAAAGATCTGAGAATAATAAAGAACATGTACTAGCAACAAACAGCGGACATGAGAACTGGAAACCAGTTGGGAATGTTTTAACAAATAAAACAGGTTGTTAGGCAAAGTTGTGTGCTGTCACCAGATTTGTTTAATATGTATAGTGAGATTATTTTAAGATCCATAAGGGGCATGCCTGGAATAACAATTGGTCATAATGTAAATAATCTAAGGTATGCTGATGATACAGTCTTAATCGCTAAGAGTGAAAATGAGTTACAAAAAAATGTTAGACATTAAAGTGAAAGAAAGCAAGAATAAAGGACTCAGCCTTAACAGCAAAAAGACAGTAGTAATGGTAACAACAGAGAAAAAAATATCACATCAGTACAAACTAAAGACAAGTGGAACAATATTAAAACAGGTAAATGAATTTAAATATTTGGAAACTTTGTTAACATCAGGCGGAAAATGTCGCAAAGAAGTGAGATGCAGAATGGCTCAGGCAAAAGTAGCTTTTCATTAAAATGAGGAAGAAACTATGCAATCCATTTTTGACAGTAGAAACAAGAAAAAGAGTTCTTAAATGTTAAGTAGAGCCAGTATTAACATATGGATGTGAATCATGGACAATAGGACAACAAACAAGAAAATCACTGAAGTCTGTAGAAATCTGGTTTTACAGAAGAATGTTGAGAATAACATGGACAGCTAAGAAGAGTAATGAAAACGTTATGAAAGAAGTCAAAGCAAAAAAAGAAAGAGCTAATTTTCAATATTAGGAAGAAACAATCATCATTTTTGGTCATGTAATGAGAAGTGAACAACTAGAATATATTGTAACAACTGGGAAAATTGAGTGGCGAAGAGATAGAGGGAAGCAAAGAGAAAAATACCAGACAGCTTACGAGAATGGCTTGGCAGAAGGTCATCAAATAGAAATGATAAATAACTGTCGAGATCAAAAGTTGTGGAGAGACATGATCACCTACGCCAGCAGGCCCGGTACTTGATGATGATGATTATGAGAAATGCAAAAAGTGCCACAGTACAAGTCATTTACTAGGGAAGGCTCAAAAATAAGACTAAGAAACAACGAAGACTATTTTATGGACGGGTCCGACATGCGATTAAGAATGATCCGTCGACGAAACTAAGCTAAACAGCAAAGACTTACGCAAACAAGTATAACACGTCAAGGAGTAACGGCTTCAAGATGCACCAAGACGCAAAAATACATCTATAGCATATTATCGCCATGTAGTTAGAATTGTGTACATATCCTTATATATATGTTTTCGTGTTGTTCTTTGTTGTTCCAGCTGAAGGCCTACTTGGCCGAAACTGAAACCTCGACTTTTGTTTTTGTTAATTACCACGTAAAGCTGTTACCATACCACTTTTTTCTTCTTTTTTTTTTCAATTGTCATAAATCGTCAACTGTTGACAACTATGACTTCTGTCCTATATGCTGTCTCCGGCCCAAGAGGAAAATGAATAAGAGAACCACATATCAGAAGTATATAGCAGATTTTAAAATTGATCATCATCTATGGACTTATCATCTTTGATCTCAGCGGTAACATGATATTCATTCCCCCCACCACCGCGCCCCGCTCGACGACTGCCTAATTGTGCCGTTCTCTTCTCTTTAGCCATATGCAAGGAACGAATGTTAAAAGATTATAGAAAATACACGTTTGCCAATCAGAGAATGAAACCACAATACTTTTTTTACAGTCATTTCGCGGTTGCTGGGTTTAATTTCTGAACATCGTAAACGATATTATTATCGGTTGATTTGTGGGTATGTACACACGTATATGGTAGTATAATCTACAAATAGAAAATCTATTGATAACATGATTATGCACTTACAAAATGCATTTGTAACATTTTGCGCTTAAAATGTATAGATACGAAGTATCGTGGCTACCTCGACAAGGAAGAGTTATCGACAGTACTACACAGTCAAGTTTCTTGGCTACTGATGTTTCCAATCAATGCAAGACCAAAACAAAACCCACCTGCTTATTTGAAATATTACACTTTTTATTGAAAGCATGCGATCATGTAAATGCCATCAGAGGCATCACATGAAGGCTAAACATAATAAACTACTGGAATATTTTAGCGCGTTGCAAAATAATTTTGATGCTAGACAGAATTACGTTAAAAAATATAATCTTTGTTAGAAATTTACCAATTATAGTGACAAAAGTTTGATCTCTTTTTACGAAATATCAAAACTGTTCAGTCTGCAGTCAAATTTGTCTATCCAATATTGGCGGATATAGCTGCGAGATAAGTTCTTCAGCAAAAATAACATCCAGCATAAGACACTAATATTTGACCAAACTACTGACCTATCATGATTGCTTGCTATCAACCGTCTGTCAAGACGACAAGGGTCATATATATGTATAGTATGTTTATGAATTTTCAATAGCAAAACATGAGCAGTTAGTATGAAAGTGTGATAATTCAATTCAAGGAGTTTCACTAGCTAGAGAGGGCAACCGCCCCTGATCCAGAGACTTCATCACTAGCTAGAGAGGGCAACCGCCCCTGATCCAGAGACTTCATCACTAGCTAGAGAGGGCAACCGCCCCTGATCCAGAGACTTCATCACTAGCTAGAGAGGGCAACCGCCCCTGATCCAGAGACTTCATCACTAGCTAGAGAGGGCAACCGCCCCTGATCCAGAGACTTCATCACTAGCTAGAGAGGGCAACCGCCCCTGATCCAGAGACTTCATCACTAGCTAGAGAGGGCAACCGCCCCTGATCCAGAGACTTCATCACTAGCTAGAGAGGGCAACCGCCCCTGATCCAGAGACTTCATCACTAGCTAGAGAGGGCAACCGCCCCTGATCCAGAGACTTCATCACTAGTTAGAGAGGGCAACCGCTCCTGATCCAGAGACTTCATCACTAGCTAGAGAGGGCAACCGCCCCTGATCCAGAGACTTCATCACTAGCTAGAGAGGGCAACCGCCCCTGATCCAGAGACTTCATCACTAGCTAGAGAGGGCAACCGCCCCTGATCCAGAGACTTCATCACTAGCTAGAGAGGGCAACCGCCCCTGATCCAGAGACTTCAGACTTCCAGAGACTTGTGTACAAAGTAGAGGATAGATATTTAGGTTAGTAAAGACTATAATAGCCATCTGTAGTAGCCAAGAATGAGGCAATATGTCAAAATAATTAAGCTATGGGAGGGTGTGTGCAGTAAAGTTTACAAAAGTCATATTAATTAAACTTTTCTAGCAAGTTAATCCAGGACTTTGTTAATTTTTGTAAGAAAAGAGACCGTGTTATGTCGTGATGAAATTGTAACAATTAGATCGACTTATCGAATTCGTTAATATTACTGTTTTATATATGCATGCATATGTGCCATGCTTCTCCACTCTGCAACCACTGCATATCTCATAATTTCTGCTCTCTGTGACACGAGATTCACCAAATTTCTTTAACTGATAAGAAATACTTTTTGGATGCTTCATAAACACTTCGATACCCACATGTCTTGTCTGTACCTACACCTCATGGCATCCATAAACTGTCCACACTATAGTCCTTACGTTTTTTGTGCCAAGTTGTACCCCAAAAATAATATTGTTATCTTCATCGTTGCAAAATTGTCTTCTTTATTAGTTTTTATTAGTTTATTTTAACAGAAATGTCTGCATTGTGTCATTTTGGCAGGTAAGGTTTCTGTTTTTGAGATTGTTGCTCTGCCCTATGTGCCGTCTTCGGCTCGAAAGGACAATAGATAGATAGATTAGTTTATTCTGAAGCTAAAGTTTTGTCAGTTGACGACTAACCCCCTCCCTCTCTCACTCGCCTCAATTCCGAGGAGTCACTAGGGTGGGAAAAGTTTGTATATATTCGAGACAGAGAAATCTTAATGAAAGGGGGATCATCCGTGTGACTCGGCCTCACAGGAACCGTTATAACTATTCCACTAGGAATTTCACTTCACAAGTACCCACTGCTCGCATGCTCAAAACTGAACATTAAAATAACCTGTTCTACTGTTGGTAGCCAACTGGCTCACACCACTAACAACTGTCTGCTAAGTTCACTGCTCGAAGGTTGGTAGCCAACTGGCTCACACCACTAACAACTGTCTACTAAGTTCACTGCTCGAAGGTTGGTAGCCAACTGGCTCACACCACTAACAACTGTCTACTAAGTTCACTGCTCGAAGGTTGGTAGTCAACTGGCTCACACCACTAACAACTGTAAACTAAAAAAAACTCACCCGACTGGACTACCGACGTTCGGACAACCCGTGTTCGATTCCCGCTGGAAGCAGTGTGAATTGTACTCGTGGTTGGGAAAAAAAATACATCCCACGGTCGACCCAGCCGTAGGCAGAAATGGGTACAAGGGTATTACCATGGGAAGGTGAGGAATGTCGCCTCGCATCTGAGTTTCGATGCTTGAGGCGACACTGTACAGAAATTTCCGAACATTTCTGGATAGGCAGCCAAGCACATATGGATGTAAACTCGCGTACTAAGACGCCGGTTCAAGTCTCGTACTTTACCTTTACCTTTATCAGAAGGCTGGTAGCAAACCGGCTCACACCACTAACAACTGTCAACTCAAAAACTATCCGAAGGTTGGTAGCCAACCGGCTCACACCACTAACAACTGTCAACTAAAAAATTATCCAAAGGTTGGTAGCCAACCGGCTCACACCACTAACAACTGTCAACTCAAAAACTATCCAAAGGTTGGTAGCCAACCGGCTCACACCACTAACAACTGTCAACTAAAAAACTATCCAAAGGTTGGTAGCCAACCGGCTCACACCACTAACAACTGTCAACTCAAAAACTATCCAAAGGTTGGTAGCCAACCGGCTCACACCACTAACAACTGTCAACTCAAAAACTATCCGAAGGTTGGTAGCCAACCGGCTCACACCACTAACAACTGTCAACTCAAAAACTATCCGAAGGTTGGTAGCCAACCGGCTCACACCACTAACAACTGTCAACTCAAAAACTATCCGAAGGTTGGTAGCCAACTGGCTCACACCACTAACAACTGTCAACTCAAAAACTATCCAAAGGTTGGTAGCCAACCGGCTCACACAACTAACAACTGTCAACTCAAAAACTATCCGAAGGTTGGTAGCCAACCGGCTCACACCACTAACCCACTGACAACTCAAAAACTATCCGAAGGTTGGTAGCCAACTGGCTCACACCACTAACAACTGTCAATTCAAAAGCTATCTGAAGGTTGGTAGCCAACGGGTTCACACCACTAACAATTGTCAACTCAAAAACTATCCGAAGGTTGGTAGTCAACCGGCTCACACCACTAACAACTGTCAACTCAAAAACTATCTGAAGGTTGGTAGCCAACCGGCTCACACCACTAACAACTGTCAACTCAAAAAATATCCGAAGGTTGGTAGCCAACCGGCTCACACCACTAACAACTGTCAACTCAAAAACTATCCGAAGGTTGGTAGCCAACTGGCTCACACCACTAACAACTGTCAACTAAAAAACTATCTGAAGGTTGGTAGCCAACCGGCTCACACCACTAACAACTGTCAACTCAAAAAATATCAGAATGTTGGTAGCCAACCGGCTCACACCACTAACAACTGTCAACTCAAAAACTATCCGAAGGTTGGTAGCCAACTGGCTCACACCACTAACAACTGTCAACTCAAAAACTATCCGAAGGTTGGTAGCCAACCGGCTCACACCACTAACAACTGTCAACTCAAAAACTATCCGAAGGTTGGTAGCGAATCAGCTACCACCTTTCGGGGAACACCTGCTCACATGCCCACCGCTTGAGAACTTCTCCTCTGAATGTATATTCTTTGTCTTCAATCACTCGTCACCTGCGAACTCTCCTAACATCCCGATAGCCACTTAGCCCCCTTTGCTGATTTCAAAACTAATTTTCCCCTTCTATTCTCGTGACCCTTTCACGCTTTTCCTTACTCACTCATTGTTCTACTTTTCTTTCTTACTATTCTCTATTACCCCCATTTTACTTTCTTCTCTTCTTCTCCTTTTCACTTTTCACT
The DNA here is from genome assembly GCA_032433765.1 of Megaustenia siamemsis. Taxonomy (NCBI): domain Eukaryota; kingdom Metazoa; phylum Mollusca; class Gastropoda; order Stylommatophora; family Ariophantidae; genus Megaustenia; species Megaustenia siamemsis. Next base: position 39,431,480 of record JAVIAB010000088.1, on the reverse strand, counting down.
GATACCTAACCCCCTTTTACAGCTTTATTATATATACATTAACATCATTAAAGTAAAGTAAAGAGCCCCGTCCCGCCAAGTGGCGTATAGGGAATATGGTGTTAGTAACTATAAATTTTACAGACCTTCGGCACATGATTTTTGGGGTAATGTGACATACATTATTAGATAGGAAAATATTAATTTCCCTAAAAGATAATAATTTTATATTTCATTTTTTAAAAATGTTTGCTTTCATGAAAAATAACACGCAATTTATTTATTACACATTCCATATAAGATAATAAATCTTGTAGTATTTAAAAAAAAAAAAAATTTCAAATTGCTTGTTTACTCATAACACATTGTTCCATTTATAAAATAACTCCTTAATATAAATTCATTACGGGATATTTACATTGGCATATATCTTGTAAGTCCAGTCCAATAGGCAGCAAATACGAATAAAATTACACTCATGGTTATCACAAAAAAACGATTTTGTCGAGAAAATTTCATTGTAGAGAACGGAACACAAATTATGTTAAATTGTTTTAATATAATGTTAGGTCTCCCTTCCATGTACAGTAGTCGAGTTGCGTCAAACTGGCAATAGCAGTGGATTCAAAAGCTTTTCTACGGCTGGCAGTGGGTTTGAACGGTCGATACCTCCCAGATTTTCCCCATTTGGAAACTAAAACAGAAAATGGTAACGCACAGCTAAAACTTTATAGAGACGATTCTCCGTGTGCTTGACTTTTTTTTTTTACATTTCCATAATTAACGAGCTTACACACATGTGTTTGAGTAAAATAAAAATAAAGGTCTGTGATTCAGAGCCAAAAGAAAAGTTAGATTTTAACATAAAAGAATGAATGACAGGAAAATTAAAAGCAAAAAAATATAAACAATTTGTTCAGATTGATTCATCATCATCATTATCGAGTGTCGTCTCTGCAATGAAGGTTGGCTACCATGGAGCGCCATTCTGCTCTGTCTCTTGCTTTGATGGTGCAGGTTGTCATAGGCTGATTTGTCCATATTTTGATGTTACTCGTCTTTGTTAGTCTTGGTCTGCCTCTACCTCTTTTACCGTGTATTTTTCCCTCCAGGATTACTTTTAGTAGGCTGTTGTGTCTTGTAACATGGCCCAAAAATCGTATTTGTCTTGTTTGAATTGTGTTTAGTAGTTCTCTTTTCATTTTTAGTTGTTTTAAGACTTCATCGTTTGTTCTCTTTTCTTTCCATCCAATTCTACCTATTCTTCTACATATCCACATTTCAAAGGCTTCAGTTCTCTGTTCTGTTTTCTTGTCTAATGTCCATGTTTCTGCACCATATAGGAATATTGAGAAGATGTAACATTTTGCTATTCTTTTGTTTATTATGGTGTTATTTGTTTTGATGTTAGTATGTTCTTCATGGTATTAAAATTACTTTTTGCCATTCCTATTCTTTTGTTTATTTCAGTTGTACATTTTCCATCACTGGTTATAGTATATCCAAGGTAGGTGTAGTTCTGAACTGTCTCCTGGTCTATTCCTTCAATTTTGATATCCATTTATGGGTTTTAGGCATTTCCTTTGTTTATGATCATAGTTTTATTATTTTTTTTTTATTCATATCTAGTCCATATTTTTTGCTTATCATGTTTATTTCATTAAGTAATTGTTGTAGATCTTTAGGATTTTCTGGTAGTAGTACAGTATCATCAGCATATCTTAGGTTATTATCTTTCCTTTAATTTGTAGGCCTGGCATCTCTGTGATGATTTTAAAGATTTGCTCAGTGTATAGATTGAACAAGCTTGGTGATAGGATGCATCCCTGTCTTACTCCTCTTTATTATATCAATGGGTGTAGAATTTTCTTAGTAATATTTTATTATTGCTGTTTGCTCCCAGTATAGATTACATATTAGTCGTATGTCCATGTCATCTAGATGTATCTCTTTCAGGCATTGTATAAGTTGTTTGTGTTGTACTCTATGAAAAAGCTGTGGTGTAGTCTATGAAGCAGGCATATATTGTTTTGTTTACTTCTGTGTACTTTTCGATTAATTTTCTCATGCATAATATGGCTTCTTTTGTCCCGCAATATTTCCTAAATCCAAAATGCTGCTCATCTAATTCAGTATTGATTTTATTCTGAATCCTTCCTTGCATAACTTTGTAACTTCCTTGTATAACTTCCTTGTATAAGCAAGATTTTTGTAGCATGGCTCATTAGGCTTATTGTTCTAAAATCAATGCATTTAACTGCACCATTAGTTTTAGGCAATGCACTGCAAATTGATGTTTTTAGTTCATTTGGTATGTATCCTGTGTGGTATATGTCGTTGCGTATGTCTGTAATCACTTCAATGCCAAAATGTTCTACTGCCTGTATCATCTCTATCTGTGCTGTCAGGTCCTGCTGGTTTTACATTTTTCATTGTTTTTGTAGCTTTTTCCACCTCAGATCTTAAGATTTTATAGCTTGATGTACATTTTATAACTGGTTTCTTGTCCCTTTGATCATGAAATATTTATGTTATATATTCCTGCCATCTATCTATAATATCTTTATTATCTGTTAGCATTTTTCCTTTTTTGTCTGCAATGCATCCACCTTCTGTGGCTTTTTTTATTTTTATTAGTCATTCTCTTTATTACTGTGTGCATTCCTCTTAAGTCTTGTTTGCTTTCCATAGTTTCTATTTCTATACATTTTTGGTTGAGTCAGTCTTCTTTTGCCTTTTTGCGCATTTTACGTATTTCATTATCTATTTTATTGTATTAGGCAGTGTTCTTCACTTGTCTCCTTTCTTCCATTTTTTTCTAAGATTGTGTTAGTTATCCATTTTTGTTTTTTTGTTCTTTACTTTTTTGGGTAAGGTGTCGCAGGTTTCTTGTATGCTTTCCTTTATGCATTGCCATTTGGTTGCTACTTTTTCATCAGGATTTTCTCTTCTGTTTTGCTCAATTCCTTCTTCTAGCCGCTTCTGGTATGCGTTCTCTACTTGTATTGTATAGGTATCTTTAATATCTTTTTGATTTGTTGATGAATTAGACTTTTGCTTGTTTCTCTTTAGTTTGATTTTCATTTTAATCATTACAGGATTGTGATCTGAATTAATATCTGCTCCTGGGTAGGTTTTATCTTTCTTTACGCTGTTACGGAACCTTTCTTTTATCATTATGTAATCTATTTGATTTCTCTTCTTATCTCCAGGGCTTTTCCATGTGTATAGTTTCTTTTTCTCTTGCTCAAAGTAGGTGTTACATATTATCAGCCTGTTTTCTTCACAGAATTGTATTAATCTTTCTTCTCTGTCATTTCTTTTTCCTTAACCGTAATTTCCTATAATGGTCTTATACATGTATCTACCTTTTCCTACTTTAGCGTTCATGTTACCCATTACAATCAAGATGTCTGAAGATTTCACTTGCTTCATAACTTTATTTAGGTCTTCATAGTATGCCTGTATTTGTTCATCTGTGCAGTCTTGAGTAGGTGCATATGTTTGTATTATTGCTATGTCGAATGGTTTTGCTTTCAACTCGACTAGTATAATCCTATCACTGTATGTCCAGTGGGTACTTATATATTTTTGTAGCTCTCTTTTTATCAGTATTCCTACCCCCCTTTGATGTTATGTTGTGTTTCCTGGGTATATAAATGTATGTATTTCGTCCTCTATATACCCACATTCTTTCGATCTTGTCTCAGATATGCCTAAGATATCTATATTTATTCGTTCTGCTTCTTGAATACGATTTTCCAATTTCCCTTCTTGATATAGAGTCCTAACATTCCAAGAAACTTATTTTAAGATCTTTTCTCCGACATAAGTTCAAATTCTTCTCCATTTCTTCATCTGGACTAGTACGTGATGAGGCTCCAATCTCTTTCACGGTGGTCAGTCACATTCGTCTTTCGTGTCTTGAACATGCCTCTTGTGTTCCACACACTTTGCTGTTTTCGCTTTCTGGGCCATTGGTAATTTCTGACTCTACCGCCCCATCCACCGTTGCAGACTTTGTACAATTCGGAATGGACATTTCCGTCTGCCTGGCGCGACAGTGAAAAACAATGACCTATTACCGATAGGTCAATCTCGAATGAAAAGAAGATAAATACCCACTTAACAACGAACATTTCCACCATCCACCAGCCTGTCAGAAGTTAAACAACCAGAACATGAATGAGCAGAATATTATATCCAAGAATCACACCGCGTGTAACCGGCGTATTTCCAAACAACACACGCTGTATCGGAAAACACTGTCCACACACGGACGCCATATTGAAACCATTATTTCAATTCAGACTGATTAATACTTTAAAAAAGATGATGAATTATACATGAAATAATAGAAGGTTGCAATGTCATATAGAGGAATAAATAGCTTTCGCCAAAACAAACTGCTTACGACGTTAGGATCGTCATAAGGTCAACATTGGCAGAATATAATTTATAATTACTATACAGGACATCATCATCATCATACGCCACACCGATTGGCGTAGCCGATGATGTCTTTCCACAATCTTCTATCAACAATGCATCATATCAGTTCTGTTGTTGACAGAGAATGTAACGAGAGCAGCATTCTTCAAAAGACAAGCGACTAGATGATGATTATTTCAATAGCTATAGGATGGACAAGGAATCAGATCACCTCGTCAGCTTCCCTAAGTCTTCTAGAGGGACATGGGATCAAAATAATCTTTTACATCACATCACATAACATCATACTCATCATCATCCTCGTGATTGTATTATTTTCTGGTGATTTTTGCGTTGCACTATTTTTGCCCTTTACTTTATGTTCAGTTTTTGTCTTGAAAAGTTCGAACTAGATAGCAAAGAGTGACATATTTTCGCCACTGTTTTGAAACATGAAGAATCGTGAATAATATCCAAATTATGCTTTTCCCACTCTCATTTGAACATAAATTAGTTCACTATACATTTTTCTAACTTTTCTTCTTGGTCTACCCCTGATATAAATATATTTTCTCACAATTTTAAAATATCAGTACCATCATCATTAAGTACTGGGCTTGCTGGCGTAGGTAATCATGTCTCTCCAGAACTTTCGATCTCGACAGTTATTTATCGTTTCTGTTGTTGACCCCCTGCCAAGCTATTCTCTTAGGCTTTCTGGTATTTCTTCTCTTTGCTTCCCTCTATCTCTTCGTCCCTCAATTTTTCCAGTTGTTACAATATATTCCGGTTGTTCTCTTCTCATTACATGGCCCAAAAATTATGATATCAGTACCATTATTGGGTAAAAAAGTTATAAAATAAATAAATTACAATTAATTAAGGCTACAGGAAATTAAGTAAAGTTGTTTCCACACTATATATATTATCTGAGTTAATTTCATACCAGCTTTTACCATTGCTAAGACATCCTAACATTTCTATGCCAGCTAAACAACAAATGATAAATAGCATTTTCATGCCAACATTGTGCTATGAAAGTCAAACATGGACCCATTCTAAATCACAATTAAGAAAGATAAATACATGTGAGATGCGATGCTTCAGAAAAGTAACAAACAACACAAGAAGAGATAGAATACCAAATGAAACCATAAGAAAAATGGTAGGAACAAAACCCTGCCAATAATATATAGAGCAACAACAACTTATATGGTTGGGTCACCTGGTCAGAATGAATCCTCACCAATCACCATCAAGGGCGTTCTTCTCGAGAATGCATGGAAAAAGACCAAGTGGAAGACCTAGAAGAAGATGGATAGTTGCTGTGACAGTGACATGTAACAACAGAGGAAAATCACTAATTCAGACAGTTCGAGCAGCTCAAAAACGACAAATGATATAAACCACGACACCTTTCAGGTATCAATGAAAAGAGAAAAGAAGAAAGAAAGAAGAATTTCATACTGTAAATATGAAAATATTTAAAACATTTTTGTGATAAAATATTCTAACTGTGCTCTAGGTTCCCCTCAAGTTAACGTTCTGAACATTTGTATACGTTTTCAATTATTTATTCTTCGCGCGTTTAAGACACTCGAAATAATGTTTGAACATAAATGGAGATATACACATCACCAATGTCAAGCAAATGTGCATGAATTTTGTTTCTCTGTTAGCTTTCTGTGATATAGTGTGTGTATGAATAATAAAAAAAAAATTCATATCAGTAATAAACAACATACAATTTCGTTTACTTTTTTTGGTCGTATTTAAATCCCATTCTATATTTAACACTCAGGAAAACGACATGCAGCACAAGTACGACGTTGGCATGCGATCAGATTGTATACAGCCTGTGCAGCAGACCGTAAACTGTCTTTTGTGCGCATGTGCGCAAAAACAAAAAATATGGGAGTGTGTAATTTTAACGTTCGCTTGACGGGTACCTTAGCTGTACTTGACAATTCATCTTGAATTTGCTTTATGTCGTTACCATTACATCTATCCATGAATTTCTAACATCCACTTTACACAAAAAGCCAATTTTTTGTCAAATAATAAGCTCGAGAAGCAGTTTTGATGGATTTAAATCTTGTCAGCTGTCCAAACAGTTAACTGATTCTTTGTTGTTTAATATAACCAATGGCAGGCGGTGTTGTACCCTCCTTTTTTTCTCAACTCTTCATTTCTAATTTTATCTTTTCTAGTTTTATCCACAGCTTCTCTAACACATTTCATTTGTCATATTGTTATTTTGCACTTAAACCTTTAAAGAAAAGATCACAACTGACAGTGGTAAACACAATTTGGAAATAAAGAGCACTTTTTATTTTATAAATCTCTTGCTTGTTTTGTGTAGCCACACTCTAATGTTCCAAAATCGGTGCTGTTTATTAATAGATTGCATGATTTGTTTTCTAGATTCTAGTCTCTATCACTTTATTTAAGTTTATGTCGCTCATAAAAAAATGAATAATTACTTGAATTATTTGATTTTATTTAGATTGTTGTCGTCGTTTGTAACAGAACTTGATTGCCCTGAGATATGGTGATGTTTCCATAGAAGCAAACTCTATATTACTACTACTACTATTACTATATTACTATACTATTTACTATACTATTACTATATTATTTACTAAGACAAAGATGTTCAACGTGGTCGATTTGTTTCTTTTGTTTTTGTAACAATGAATGTGAGAATGTGAAGGGGATAGGGGATGGATGAAGTGAGTGAGTGAATATAGCATGAGGAGAGGTCACGGGAAATGTATATAGAATAATATTCAGGCAGGATAGCGGAAGTCTCGTGACTGATTGAGAGTGTGAACTTGGAGAGGAGGGGGATGACGTAGGAGAGTTCTTATTGGTTAAGGGACAAAGCATGAGATGACGTGGAGTAATTTGATAGGCTCAGAAACGGAGTATATAATACCATGTACGAGTTTGGAAGAGAATTTTTTTCACACATGGAGACTGCTGAGAACTAGTGACAGACAAGGTGCTGTAGACCTCCAGTAGATAGTCGTAAGCCAATGGCCCGTGGAGCCCAAGTCGTTATAGAGAGTTAGTTGAAGAAATATGTCTCGAATTTATTGATGAGACAGATCATTGTGCTAGTATAGGGAGTAAATATTAATATCCAGACGAGAGTGATTCAATGTAGGACCAATAGGGTGTGAGAGACGAACTGAGGCACGACTGCAGTAGAGAGAGATGTGCATTCAGAACATTAATGTGAGAACAGCCGAGCGCATTACGCACCGCTGGCTTGTATATATTTTGTTTCATTGGACATGCTACGTGTAAACAAACCTACTGTTACTTCCACGAGTGAATTATGTGTGTGGTAAATCAACAACTATCACTTTGTCGTGGTCTGACGCTGTGGTGAAGAACGAAGTGTGAGTGTCGCGGCGAGAGAGAGTCAGTGTTATCAGACTCTGCAGTCCAGAATAATCCCAACATCAACGCGAAGTACGTCAAGTGTACGATGGGTACATGTTTGACATGGTAGGGAATTACCATCCACGGTTTCTCACCAGGTAACGGCAAGATCACGTCATGATGATGCATCCTGAACCACTGCAGCGGAGCACGCATAAAGTAGGTCAAGAAGAGAGCAGAGTCGTTGCGGCCTGAAGATTATGGCGATCACGATACGGTCAGAACATTAGAACGCTTTAAAGTATATTCATGTGAAAGTTACATCTGCGACGTTTACATGATGACATATATTTAATGGAGTATTAGTAAAATGAATAAACACGGCGTTTACATTTTGATCTCTTGTGTGTTAATTGTTCGCAACTGCTGTGATATTCTTGTACTTTATTTTGCTTAATTTGTCAAACACAGAATAAATCCTGTATGGGTTTGCTAGGACTGTTGTTGTTTCATAATTCAGATGATATTCTTCCTATATCCGGACACTATTGAGAATTATGATCTACTTTACACCACAAAAATAAAAGTAATACACAATTTAGTTTGCGGAATATGTCTAATTTTATCAGCGACACAGTCTCTCATTGTAATACATTTATTTTCTCATACTTATAATCAGTTAAAGTAGTGGGATAGAAAGATGTAAAGAAGATCAGAAAGTTCCAGAAAATGACAGCACCTCTCAGACTTTAACAGCCGGTTAGTAATAAATAACTCCCAGTAACTCCTAGGGCATGCAATTTAGTTATATTTGCATGATCTCAAAATAAATTTTCTCTGAAACTAGTTGTTTATCAATCTTATATTTTACCTACCGTACTTCTCTTTTCTTTTGATAAGTTTATCTAGTGTTCGATATTTCTTAAAGAGCTTATGTAACAAAATAGAAGCGGCTTTAAGAACAGACAGTTAAAGGCAGTATAGTCAATCACCACCTCCATTTATTAACGTGTAGTGGCCTCCGTCAATCATAGTTGATTTTGCAGCGTCCATAAAAATGTTATTACTATATATGTTATATATATATATATTATTTTACAATAACGGGCACACTTTCTAATTTTAAGTGAAAAAATATCAGGTGCGTAGTCTTAAATGGTACAGGATAACCGGGCCGAAGACAGCTAATGATCCTCTCAGCATATAGTTCAACTTCAATTGATTTTAATACTCACAGTGATGGCGTATCACAAAATAAAGTTGCAGCTATAAAATGTGTTATCCGGTTGATAAGATGGGACTTTGTATTTGTAAATGCTACCACCAAGTAAAGAAGAAAAAAGAAAAGTGAATACTTATGACTAAGATATAATGTTTTGAAAATGTTTCAAGAAAATCACTTTGTTTCTCTCGCAAAATGAAAGTTAAGTTAGAATCAAAATCCAATATTAACAACTACTCTGTGGAAAGTTGTGAAAAGTGTTGGTCTCACTTTTATAAATTTGTAGGCGATAGGAACATTGTTAGCAAAGAGCAACGATTGATTGTTTCTCGGCGTAAATACCCTATAAAACAGGGTGTTTTTAAAGTCGCAGTGCAGTGAATTTCTACTCTCGGAAGAAAAAACGTCACCAGAAATGCGGTTAACTAATGCGTCACACAAATTGTAAAATAAATGGTATTATTCAAATATACTTGACTGCTATCGGCGAGTTTATAATGGGTAATGTTGGTATTAACACAATAAAGTTGTGCCTAAAGCATATGTTTATGTATATATGAAAATGTCCACCACGGGCCTCAAGACATGTCGTGATTCGTCTTTCCATATTTGCGAAAACCTTCAGAATAATGTCTGGTGATATTTGTTTAATCTTGTCTACTATTTCAGTCTTTAGGTCATTAATTGTCTGCGGATTATTTTCATAAACTTTCCCCTTCAATGCCCCCCACAGATAATAATCTGGGGGTGTTAGATCTGGTGAACGAGCAGGCCAGATTCCACGTGAAATAATGCGATTTGCAAATATGCTTTCTAAATAATTGAGTGTTGTTCTGGCTGTGTGTGCTGTTGCCCCATCCTGCTGAAACCAGGATTCCATAATTTCCCGTTCTGTAATGTGTGCTATGAACGGTTCCAGAATTAAAGTACGGTAACGTTCTGCATTTATTGTTTCATTAAAAAATATAGGTCCTATTATCCGCATACGACTTATAGCGCACCACACTCCGACTTTTTGATCGTAAAGCGGCACTTGATGAAATTCATGATGGTTTTCACTGCTCCACAGCCAATTGTTCTGACTGTTCACATAACCGGATAAATGGAACCAGGCCTCATCAGTGAAAAAAGTGACGTCAAGGATGGCAGCGCCATGTTCATAAATAAAATTCTGAAACCACATGCAGTAGTTTAAACGGGATTCATAATCTCTTTCTTTGAGTTGAGACACTTCAGTTAATTTGCATGGACGATAGTGTAGTTCACTTCTTAAAACCTTGTGAACAGAACTCTTAGATATTTGCACCTGTTGAGACAAGTGGTTTAAAGATGCATTTGGACTCATTGTAATTCTGTCTTGGAGTTCCATAATTTGGTCTTGTGAAATTGGAGGTCTTCCAGATCGGTATGCATCTACCACACTACCGGTTTCACGAAACTTTTTGATCAATTTTGTAACAGAATTTTGGTGAGGGACTTGTGAGTCTGGAAATTTCCTCACGAATTGTCTAATGACCTCATCCGTATATTTACCGCCATTACGAAAGACATGCTCAACCAGAAATACCCTGTTTTCAATCGTCAACACCATTTCCTTCAAGCAATGAGACAGTGAAAGTAGCGTAGTGCCCGTCCTTTACGTAAATAAAACCTTAAAGGAAGCAGCGGTTTGTTCATAAATGTGGTTTACAAAATTGTGGTACGTAGATGATGATTACGCCATTTACTGAATATTAGAAATATTCACTGCACTGCGACTTTAAAAACACCCTGTATAATTCTATGTTAGTGATTTTGTCCTGCCATTTCCATCCTTTTATTCTGCGTACGCATCCATTAATGAAAGTCTGTATATTCATGATTGTCAATTTTGTTGTTCTTCATGTTTCACAGCTATATAATAGGACTGACTTAACATTGGAGTTGGAAATTTTTATTTTTGTATTTAACCTAATTTCTTTGGACTTCCATATGTTTCCCAGTGCAATAAAAGCTCCTCTTGCTATTGATATCCTTATTTTGGTATCATTTTCTGTTCCTCCCTCTTTATCTATATTACTTCCCAGATATATGTAAGATTGTACGTCTAGTAGAGGTATTTCTCCAAATGTTATTTGGTTATTGCCAACTGAGTTAACTCTCATAATGTAGCTTCTTATCTCTATTAGTTTTCATTCCTAGCTGTTGTTTTCTCTCATCAAGTATGCTCATTTTATCCAGCATCTGTTGATGGTTGTGTGATAGGAGAGCTATGTCATCAGCCAATAAAAAAATGTAACAGTTTCCTTTGGGGTGTCTGACCTTCTAACCTCCGCCCCGTTTTCTATAATCCACTGACTCCCACAGACTATTTTTTATTTTATTTTTTACAATTCTTGGGCTGCCTAGGCCAAATCCTGATCTTGCCGTGCACTTATCCCTCCTCCTCTTCCTCTACACATCCCATTCCATTCTCATATGCCATCACCACTTTCTTCATCTCAGTTGAGTCTACCTCTCACTCCTCTTATCCTGTCCACTTCGATATCTGCACCAGGTTCTATAATCGCTTCATTCTCAACGCTACCCCATGCACGCTCTTGTAGCTCGATGGATTTTACTTTCACTGGGAGATGGCTATTGACCTCCCAGGGCGAAGAAAGTACCCACAGATCAAGAGATCAAGATCAAGAGATCTAAAATGTGTCCGGACATTGCTCTTTACACATCAGATATGACCCACGACATCTTAAGAGAGATCACAGTGCCGTTCGAATTCAGGATAGTGGAACAGTATATATTTAAACAAACCGAATACAAGGATCTCGCCATCGAACTGAGAGAGGAGGGTTTTCAGATTATGGTGTTCTCGGGGGAATTTAGTGCCAGAGGACTCAAAACCTCATCTCTCTACGACATATTAAAGAGGATAGGAATTACGGGGGGAATGCGAACAAGAACAATGAAGGCTATTGCTGAGTCAGCCGCAAGAGCATCATGCTGGCTCTGACGAAACCGAGACATATCAACAATCTAAAAATAATACTCGTATGTTCAGACCATTAGGCGACTGATTTACGCATCGACCGCCTCTGAATCCCACGTTAGTCAACAGCATAGCGACGGTTTAATCCTGGAATATCTTAGGTGCGGAAAATAAGCGATATGAAATTACATCGTCCACCGTGTGTGAGCCACACTGGACGTTTGCAATACCGACAGTTCAAAGAAATGGAGTTCCTAGACCGACCTATCTTTATCACCTGTTATCAATTTCTTCACCACTTCTTCACGCCGAATTACGTCATACCAAATTAGCTTGTTAGCAAGCCTATATAAAAAGATGTTGCTACCACAAGTCACTGTTGTCCGCTGCTACCTCGAAGAGGACATCAACGTACTGGGTTAAAGCTAAGGCATGTAAGTATACCAGACTGGCAGACACCACAGACTTGAACAGAATTGTTGCGTAGAGTAAGTGTAGTTATTTTGTGCCGAACATAAATTATAAACTTTAGAGTCAACGCAGTAGGAGGTCGACGCCTGGGAGTCAAAACCTAGGCTGGCACATCTCACTTACAGTGTCAAGAAGCTGAAGGGCCCCAACACTTGATTGATGGGTTTAGCTTCTGATGATCAGATTGCCTCCTGGTGCGAAATTTTGTATAAAAAGTTTCTTATTACCCGACAACAATAACTCCTGTCCCAACTTCACCTCTAGACTACGAGTTTTCCTGTGGCCTTCTTGTGATGCGCCATACTGTTCACCACTTTAATTAATTACTCTATGTATGTGTGTCCTCTCAGCATAAATATACAGTTTTGAACCTCCGCCATAATCTCCCCCTCCTCTTTCACCCCCAACTGTCTCAGACTCCCACTTTGTCGTTGTATATATTCCCCCCGCCCCGATCTGCCTTTATCTGAAAAGGAAGCTCTATTCTTTGCAAAGGCCTTAAATGTGTAACTCTTCGCCCATCGAGCGATTCGTCTCTATTGCATGACGCATGCATACATGTACTACAAACGACTACAGCTACAAGTTTGTTTCTATGTTCATCTGAACTATTCCCCTCAACTTTCCCCCTATTGATGACGAATTCGCCCGATTCTCCTCTTACAAATCTGACTGGGGTCCATTCAAAGGCGGATCGCAAACTTTGGACGTGTTTGTTAATTCTACTTTCCACAAAATCCAGGAATTCTTGTCACTCTAGTCTCAGTCACAAAAAGGTGTAGGTCTCTCTGATCCTCGTCGCCGGGAGGACATTTTCATCAAATCTGCTGATAAGGGTGGTCATGTGGGAGGCAGGAGGAAGAACCTCTATCTCTGTGGAGGGCAGGGATAACAATCTCATCACACATTTTATCAACCCTGTCTGGACAATGTCACTGTCTCAAATAATGTCTTAATTCTGAAGACTGTTCGGGAATACATTCAGGGGGTACAGATTCCTGCCATTTCATCTTCACCCCTATTACACTCCCTGATAGTGGCGTGGGTAGACCCTCCTGCTGCCCAAGATACACAAACACGACTCGCCCGCTAGACTGATTGTTCTGGCTGTCTCGTGTCCCACGGTACATATTCAGGCTTGCTCAATAGTGTTTCTCAAGTTATTGTCATGAACCTGCCCGCTTTTGTTAAAGACAGTGATGCTCTCAATATCTTTGCTTCTAATACCCTGTCGCCTGACTCGAACTACCGTCTCTTTGTAATGGATGTCTGCTCTATGTACACCTCTATCCACCTCACCGATTCAATTCTTGCTCTCACATTTTTCCTTGAGAAGGGGAGCCAACTTTCAAATACGCCCCACGCCCTTCTCCGTTTAGCAAAATTAGTACTCACCCTCAACTCTTCCGAGTTCGATGGCAGCTTGTTCACTTAGATCAGTAGGGTAGTGATGAACATCAAAATAGGTCATAGTTACGTCTATCTGTTTGTGGATTACCTGGAGCACCTGATCCTCTAGACCTACCAACTGTATCGGTGTGACCGATTTGTCTGGTAGAGGCTTTTTCTATTCATTGACTCTGTGGATAATTTGCAATCCCCTATTCGCATCACTTTCTCTATCTCCACCTTCTCTGTCTCCTTCTTAGATATGACAGTCTCTAACAAACCTACCGACTCCCACAGTTACCTCTGCTATGACTCTTCCCGCCTGACATCCTACAGAAACCTCTTCTTTTTTCCCAGTTACTTAGTTTTTATAGCTTAAGCCAGAATGACAATCGATTTCTTGCCTCAAACCTTCCTTATGTTGGATTTCTTTTTCGTCGCCTATACCCTCAATCAGCTCTTCTACCTACTCTCCAGCAGGTTCTCCGCCCCTCCAGTCAGGCTACCCTTACCCCTTCTACGCGCCCCCCCCCTCTGATAGAGTAGTCCTTACTCTCACCCACAACCCCCCGGCACTATGCGGTGAACAGAAACATTCACCACTACCCCTCTCTTCTCTGCTCCAACTACCACCCACCTACTCTTCTCTGAATCTCCTCTGGTTGTCTTCAAGCGTGACCGTAACATGCTCAACATGCTTTTCAGGAGCTGCCTTCATTCCAGAGTCCGAAACCATCGTAACATTATCTATTGAAAATGCAATCAGTTCAAAACTTGCGACCACTTTCTCAAGATGGATACGGCCCTTTGCCAACGATTCATTCATGATCAGTGAAGCATTTATATGTGTAGCGCGCAACATTACCTATGGCTTCATGTGTGAAAGATTTAAGCTGGCCCACATTGGTGAAACAGGTTCCCGCGATCGTTATTATGAACACGTCTATGTCATCTCATATGATACGGGTACCCCTTTAGCGTTCCACTTGGACTCTGTGGGCTCATAGGGTAAGGATGGCATTCACGTCACAGGTTTAGCGTTATGTTCTTCGGACAGCCATAACCGTTTCATATTCAAGAATCGCCTGATTGCCAGTATGGGTTGCCTCACCCCACCGAGGATTAATATATCCCTTTCTCACGGGTGATCTGTTACCTTTCTCCTTCTTATTTTACCTTTCTTTTTTCTCTTCTTCTTCCACTCCCCATTCTCGTTTTTCCCCCGTTACTCTGCTTAAGACTCTTTATTATCCTGAGGCGATTTTCCCAGATAGCACACAGGGATCGAATTATCTTCACATATATGTAACAAATGCATATGTGCATACATATATTCTTGTATGTATACCCAATCTTTCTTATGTAAGCATCTATTTATAGATGCTGTGATCTTTATACCCTGAACAGTATTATTGGTCCTTATTAGTATTCTGGTGTCGTCAACTCTTTCAGCGTGCAGGTTTTTAGTACCACATCACATATTTTGCTATTTTCTCCTATTTCATTCTTTCGGGGCATTATAATCCCTTTCCACTAAATATACTGTACGCCTTTGGGAGACCGAGTCCTTTATAATCTCTTAAACACGTACGATATTCTCCTAGGTGTAGCTACCGTTGTATGTCCACACCTTTGTCATTCACAGGGGTCTAGCACGTTATATTATACATTGCGTGATGTAACTAGCGTCCGTCAAAAGCTTGATTCTTCTTTATCCTTACACTTTGTTACGGATTCCGATATTTAACTCTCCGTTACCATACCTCCATTTTCCTTAACCCACCCTCCTTTACCAGATTTTCCTTCCCATCTCTTGGCCTGGTCTCTCGCCTTCATCGTCTCCTCCGAAATATCCAAGGTTTATTTTTCTTCTTAACACTGGTGTGCAGTTCCGTGGGAGTTTCAGCCAGTGACGCATTTCTTTAAACTTTGTTTTTTTTTACACTTATATTCTTTTTATATTCCATTTCTTCTTATACTATACATGTATTATAGTGTATTATCCTTACATAACTTTACATGTTCATCTCATCCTACTTTCTATTATTAGTTTTAGTTACCCCAGAACATGTTCATGAGTACATCATCATTTCTTTGACCTTTTTTGTTGTCCCATTTTTCTGAAGAATGCTGCATCTATACCTAAACGTCACGATTTTTTAAATATTTTCTTTTTTTTATGTTGTCACTATACTTTGTAGGTGTGTATGTTAAACACCATTCTAGAAAGATCGTCGCGCTAGACAATGGACAATGCTTACTATTATCATATTGTAGAGCAGAAAAACAAAGTTTCAACTTTATCAAGCACAAAAGATGACATCAATACGTTTATTGCAAGGGAAAGTGTTCCCTCTTACGACAACCAGATGAAATTATAATTGTTGTAACTTGGAAAACGCGGGAATGAAAGCAAGATGTTTTTCTTTGGCAAAATAATTACTGAGCATGGTCACACTTTTGATCGCAACTGTTCGTAACTTAACCCACTAGAGATTTTGAAACCAAAGTCAAATTTAAAGTGGCAGCAAAGAACACCACGTTTAAAACGATTTGGTACGTGAAATTTGGTTCGCGATGTCGTCTTACAGACATTTAGTACTCCCAGAACTGTGAAGAGCAAGTGCTCTGGGAGGAAGAAGCGCACTGGGAGTGAGATGGGTAGCATTTTCTCCACCCGACAGCAGCTGTTAAATTCTTAATTACGTCAGAATCTGAATGTTGCAGGTCATCGACAAATCTCTTTCGATGATATCCCCATTCATTGTCTTGTACAAACACCCTTTATGGAAGTAGTAGCGCTTTAAAAAATTAGTGAAAATAAAGCCTGTCCTCTTTAATAGAAAAAAAAGTATAGAATTAACAATATACTATATTCTGATGAGGAACAATCCAATTTGAATTGAGAACAACAGAGAAATCGCGCCATTCTCTATGTAGTTTGTATGCGAGTTCGAACCACCATGACATTAAGGTAAATGTGTCCGGTAGCAGTATCTGACGGCCGTAGGCGAGAGACTCCAATTTTCATGAGTTCGTCCATGGCGGAGTGCTGCCCAGGGCTCTGAGCCTTCCCTGACCAACTGCCATACACCCACATTTTGTTTCCAGCTGGGATGACTCACGAAGAACGAGTTTAGGTTTGGTGTTAAATGCGAGCACCGTGAAATGTAAACGTGTTATACTGTAATATCTTATGTTTCTTGCACAGTTTGTTTTAGTACACAATTTATATAAGAAATACTCAAACGTACGCATTACATTTTGAATTTGGACTTAATGTTTTCAAATTTTTAAGGTCAAGGAAAATCTAAAACTGCATCAAAAATGTATAACAATACTCCAGTGCCCGAAAAAATGGTGTTGAATTACAACAAATATTTGGGATTTGACTATAGCATGTCGTTGTGAATGTAGATCTATTATAGAACAATGAAATCAGTCGAGTTTTTGAATGAGTTGTTATGTTAGAGCACGGGAAACAAAACAGAAGATAATGCATTCAATTAGATCTCATAATGCAGCAGGGAATTGACGAGTGGCACATCAGTAAAAACTAACGTACAGGAGATAATGTGGGAGTACCTCGAAATAAGGGACATCCTGAACGTTCGACTAGGAAACGTGGATACATGCACACCAAAGGAAATACGTTTTGAAAGCATACCGATAGGGAATTAAACGATTGTATATTCAAGAAGAAAGTCGCGTTGTGATCACATAGAGAAGTACAGACTTCGAGCACTGCCATGATAGGATGGTCGCGTTGTAATCACAGAGAAAGTTGTGACCATCAATATGAACGGTTACTTGTTATCAAGAGAGTTGAATATAACACCCATCCATCCTTCAAATTTCAGAAGAAAGGATAGAAAATTGAGAAGCGAATGACTTGAGGAGAAAAAAATTTTCAACGGTGGATATCGCAAGATAAAAGGACAGGAAGTGAGTAGGATCCAAGATAGAACATGTTGAAATGAAGCAAAATTTATCTAATCCGGAGGATATTTGTTCATTTGACTAGCGCCAAGATGTAGGCATTATAGTTATAATAATAGGTTAATTACAAGAGGCAGGCATGAAATAAAGATAGTCGCGATGTATGTGGGTATGGACTATTAGGTTCTTACGGACAGACCAGAGGTTAATTCAGTGTCTTCATTAAAGTGTCTGATTGTATCCCCACAAGCTTAGAATAGAAGATCGAAATCATGGGCAATGAACCGTGTGATTCCTGTCTCGTGGAATTATCGGTCAGCATCAACAGATTTTGCGAATTGCCTGATGAAGCCGTCCATAAGGGAACATAAATGGAGCAACCAAAGGATCAGTTATAGGGAGTTTTATAGATTTGGTTCATCCGTTACCGTAATAAATAGAATTGTTGAGTAACATCAATTTGTACAAACTGAACTGTCTTTTAAAAAAAAACCAAAATTAACTTGCTGTGAAATTGTTTCTAATGAACCGTACGATACAATGCATTTTAGCGCCATGAAATGGATAGGAGGTCAGAGTGATTATTATTGCGTTTTCATAAAATTCAGAAGTCGGAACTTTCATTGTTTGTTGAGGGGCCAACTTTGAGGTTGATTGTATACGTTGTAATTAACAGTTGAGGTTGATTGTATACGTTGTAATTAACAGTTGAGGTTGATTGTATACGTTGTAATTAACAGTTGAGGTTGATTGTATACGTTGTAATTAACAGTTGAGGTTGATTGTATACGTTGTAATTAACAGTTGAGGTTGATTGTATACGTTGTAATTAACAGTTGAGTTTCGACGTGTCACTGAGCAGATCGAGGTTCCAGAACAAGATTGGCAATTGTGAGTTTGATGTGCTGATGGATGGAAGGTACATTCTATTTTAAAGTTCAGTTTCAGAATTGAGAGTATATTATTGATAAGAAAAATGTTCACATGTTTGAGACCTAAACACTGATCAAAGATGGAAAGATTTACCACGCGCCCCGATACTTAGCAGGAGTCGTTCCAGATGAAGGGCTGAACATATGTAACAGGAGAGACCACAACGAAAAGAAATAACACTGGGTCACGAGGCGTCGGGTGTTGGTATCAAGTTCAGAATACTGTATTGTATATTATTCCTAAGAATGATTCTGTTTATATTTAATTTGATAGAGACATATATTTCTAAACGGTAAATGTTGGTTTCTCGCTTATAATAAAAACCGTTCTGTACTTACATATATATAACTAGGCTACTGGGAAGGGGTGGTGTCCGGTTAGCGCAATCGATAGGCGGTTGGCTTACCACGGCAACAGCCGGGGTTCGTACCCTGGCGAGGACACCTGGGTTTTACTAATTCCCTAAAAATTAGTAGGAGCCGCGATAGCTCAGTGGTTAGTGAACTGGACTACTACGGACAAGGGGTAGGGTTCGATCCCAACCGACGGCTCCGGGTTCACCCAGCCTTAAATGGGTACCGGATTTTTTCTGGGAAAGTAAAAGCAGCACGGGCGTAATACCGACCACATTACCCCAAAAATCATGTGCTGAAGATCTGTAAAATATAGGGTCACTAACACCATATTTCCCTATACGCCACTTGGCGTGACGGGGGGTACTTTACTTTTTTTTTTTACTGGGAAGGGGTGTTTAAACACGATGTTTAAAGTTCAATACAAGTAGGTCACTTGAACATAAAAACACATCAATGTTATTTGAAGGTGAGAGGAACGCTTGATGTGTAGCTATACTTATAACACAACAGCTATGCCTAAATCGGCTTATTTTTACCACAATTCAACATTTTCTTTGCAACAAAAAATAATGTATATTCGATAGAGTAAACAGCGTCTCCGCATGGAAGGTTGGATACCATTTAGGGCCATTCAAACAGCGTTAGTAAGAGGAGCAAAAAAAAATAGAAAAAAAAAGTAGTTTGGAACAGGAAATTAAGTACAGTGCTGCAGTAAAGCTAGCAGCAGGCACAAGTAGAGGGGTGTAACGTACACTCCGACAAGTTGTGGTGACAGCTTTACAAAATAGGGACACAACCAAAAGACTGATGTTTTGGTCTTCATGCGGCCTTCCTCGGAAAACGAGAACAACACAAACGAACAAAGAAATGAGATAGACTCTACTACATCTAGGATGAGCTGGACAGCTAATCAAGGAGAAATAAACAGAGGGATAAGAGATGAAACGAACCAAAAATAAAAACAGTGAGTGTTATGATACAGATGTAACATACAGCAGAGTAAAGCAAACGTTACACTATAAATGTAAATTCAAACATGTACACACGTTAAAAGTTATGTTGGTTAGTTCTTTGGTTATGGAAGGCCCCGGTATCACTGCAAACGAATTAAAATCCATAATTGCTCAACCGCACGTGCCAGTGGAATCATCCTAATTACTAACTCATCTCCCAAACAAAGAAAGGCAGCTGTAGTCCCCATCGTAGCAGTATCAGCACACGCCAAAAGACATTGGTGAAACCGCACAGAAAGTGAACACAGCCAACTGTTCCCTGTCATACGATATCATCATTCATCGTAAACAATTGGAATATCGAAACAAGATCAAAACGGATGAAACACACAGCTCACGGTGTGCACAGAGCACCTAACTCAGTAGCTCCTGCAACAAGCCAGACTTATCGTAAGTTATGTTCTGTTGAGTTATGTTATAATATGATGAGTTGTTTTAAATCCCGTAGTACAATGTAATAGTATATAGTACATTTTGCCACATTTCTTTGCTGTTCTTGAAGGATTTAAACATTTATGTGTGACGATGTTTGTAAAAAGATCAAGTGAGGAGTAAGTAGGGAGATGACAAAAAGATATGTGAAAGGGCAGGCTAACGGGACCAAAGACTTATAGTGGTAAGCAATATCTCGTTTTATGTATGTATCATCGTTATCATATGCCGTACCGGTTACTTAGACAATCATGCCCTTCCTCAATCTTGTATCGACAGTGCATCGAATCAATTCTGTTGTTGACTGTTTTCTATGTTATGACATCAAGCTATCTAGTATTTTCTCTCGTTGTCGTCCGCGATCTCTCCTTCCTGTACTTTGCTAGTTTTAAACCAGTACTCCAACGTTCCCTTACTCATGATGTGCCCGAAAAATGTTGATTGTTTCTTTCTTATGTCTTTCAGGAGCTCCCTTTTTGTGCTGGCCTCTTTGAGAATTTTCTCATTAGTCTTTTCAGCTGTCCAGGGAACGTTCAACATTCTTCTGAGAAATCATATCTCTGCCTTTAATCGTCTTTTTCATTTGTTTGTCTACTGTCCATGATTCTCTTTCATAGGTTAGAATTGGTTCTGTATAGCATATATGAACTATCTTTCTCATTTCTATTGACATAGACTTGTGCATTTATATGTTACACAAATAAGAGGAAACGATGCTTTAAAGCTAATCTAGCACATGTTGTGATTAATCCTCTGACAAAGCTCAATGCTTTTTGCACCTCTGGCATTTTTTCTAGGGATTTCTAGTTTTTTTCGCTGTATGTGTTTTTTTTTTTATTATTTTAGTTTGTGGAGTTGATGATATATATAATGTTTCTCTTAGTGGCTGATCATTCTGTCTCGATGTCCGTCCATATATCTGACTCACTGCTAATGTCCGCATCTATCGCAAGTCTTCGTGGTGTCTGGGATTTTAAAAATTCACTTTAATTCGTTGCATCCATGCATGATCTATTTTGTTCTTCGTTTTCCCCTAAAAAATTACTAAAAAATTAATCTATATGTTGTTCCACTGTTTCTTGAATCTGTAATCTTAGTTCTGGCTCTTGTCTTGATAATATCTTCTTTTCTTTCTTTTATCTTTTCACTGATACCTAAAAGATGTCGTGGTTATATCATTTGTCGTTCTTGAGCTGCTCGAACTGTCTGAATTAGTGATTTTCATTTCTTGTTACATGTCTCTATCACTGCATCTATCCATCTTCTTCTAGGTCTTCCTCTTGGTCTTTTTCCGTGCATTCTCGAGAAGAACGCCCTTGATGGTGATTGGTAAGGATTCATTCTGACCAGGTGGCCAAACTATTTAAGTTGTTGTTGCTCTATATATTTTTGGCAGGGTTTTGTTCCTACCATTTTTCTTATGGTTTCATTTGGTATTCTATCTCTTCTTGTGTTGTTTGTTACTTTTCTCAAGCATCGCATCTCACATGTATTGATCTTTCTTAATTGTGAATTAGAAAGGGTCCATGTTTGACTTTCATAGCGCAAAGTTGGTATGAAAATGCTATTTATCATTTGTTGTTTAGCTGGCATAGAAATGTTTGGATGTCTTAGCAATGGTGAAAGCTGGTATGTGACCGCATTTGCTTTTTGTATTCTCATGTCGATTTCTCTGTCTAGTTTTCTATCTTCTGATAACATCGATGATCCAAATTTTCTTTATTGTCTTTGAGTTTTCTATGATTTTGTGCTATTTTGTTTAGTCGTGTCTCTATTGTAGTGCCTGCTTCAGGAGAGTTTTTTTTTTTTTCTTTGCTTAACGTCTCCTTTATCCTGCATTTCCCACTTCAATAAATACACCGGCATTATCACTCTTCTCTTCGGACTGTTCTCCTTTTTGGTCATTTTGATCTTGGATCAAATTAATGTCCCTATTTTCTTTCATTTCTGCAGTGCGCTTTTTCCTCAAGGGGCATTGACTCACCCATTGTGTGTTCTCAGGACAGTTTGAGACTCTTAACCCTGGTAACATAATCCACTCACTAGTTTAACAATTATATAGTCGGGGATATTGTTTTCATTTTAATAAGAGAAATCCACGCATCCTTGACGTCTTAATGGGCAAATGTCTGTTTCTGCGATCTTCAGTTATGGACTTTGTATTTGACTTTATTGTCTCTTTATTTATTGTCGGGGTAAGCCAATGTAGGTTTACTTTGACTTTTCTTTATCCAAGTGTTCGATAACCATCCCGATTTGCTGATTCTGCCACTCAAATTTATTCCCATATGAATGTTGAGAGTGGGTAATGTGAGACAGACGCAAACTACTTCCTTTGGTTTTTAGAACGGTACATAGTTGGCCCTCCATTCGACGCTTCTCTGGTCGGCCCTATTCAGATCTCAACCATAAGAGAATACGAGACCCTGTACTTTTAGGACCGGAATACAGTTATTATTAGCGTGTCGTCTGGACAGTGGAGTACTCCTCACTCTAAAGTGTTGGTGATATCAAATTCTACGGTTGAAATTGTCATGCATGCTCGTCATCATCATCATCATTGAGTGCCTTCTCCGCAATGAAAGTTCGCTACCATGGATCGCCATTCTACTCTGTTTCTTGCTTTGATGGTGCAGGCTGTCATAGATTGACTTGTCCATCTTTTGGTGTTACTCGTCCATGTTAGTCTTGGTCTGCCTCTTTTACCTTGCATTTTCCCTTCCAATATTACTATTAGTAGGCTGTTGTGTCTTTTAACATGCCCCAAAAATTTCATTTGTCTTGTCTTAATTGTATTTTTTTTTGGTTCGTATTTTTTAATTTTTCCTTATATTCAGCTTTACTGCAGCTTCGCATTTTTATGCATTCATTTGCATTTCTTTGCCTTAACCCTTTACTTTTACTAACCTGTTCTAGAGTTTTTCATCTTTTTGTAATCTTCACCTTCGGCTTTTGATGATATGGTAAGAGGCTGGTTAACGATATGTATCCATCTTTGTAATGCTTATCAATTATTTCTCTACTATATTTATATTTTTATATTTTGTGATGTATTAAATTTTATTTTTCTCATCGATTTAAACCTTTTGTTGAAATGTATTATTTCGTCTATTTAATCATTGTTTAATATTCCCCCAAAATTATTGTCATAGTTTTATTTTAACATATTAGGTTATTCTTTTAGAGTGTTCTTTCGTTATTCTGTACATATGGTTATTCTGTTGTTTGCTTTTTGTGTTTTACAACTTTTTTGTCTTGTTTATTCCACCAAGAGGTTGTTAACTGCTCTTATTTCTTCCTTTTTCAGCTTGGCATATCTTCTTGTCCTTTCACTTTGCTGTTTTGAATATGCTGCAAACCTCTTCGGGCATTTCGTGTTTTCTTTCATAAACTTTAATAAAAGATGCCACTTCTTTACTTCCAGAGTTTAAGTGTCTTTCAGTCTGACTACTTTACTACTGCTCTTCTTGTGACTGCTACAATCTCCAGTTCTGGTTGTTATCCTTGCTCTTTATGGTCTGTATAAGTATTTATATGTGGTGCATCTACATTAAATCAGTGACTATTATCTGTTTTATTTTTTTAAATTTCGTCTCGTAAGACTAAACTATGTTTGGCTTCTTTGCTCCATGTCACCCCACGTGTACCGTGTATGTATTGTATATGTGATTGTCTTTGTTTAAACACTGTAATGTAAATGTCAAATTGATTGCACACTTCTACAATTACCTGCCATTTCTTTTGCTGTATGGGGATCTCCAAAAACGTCTAGGTATCATGCAACCTATGTTCTATAGTTTCCTGGTCTTGTTTTGAACTTCTTCTTGGCAAAATAAATTATTCTGGTTCTTCACTCCTTTTATTTGGTGTTTGGGATCGTCAATATTTTTTTGTTTTCGCATGACACAAAAAACCCACAAACTAAGAACAACAGAAAAAAAAAAACTGGAATACTTTATATTCAAAACAAGAGTTTAATCTTTGCCGCTAGTGAGACATACGCTTCAGCATACCACCAGCTCGTTAACTTAAATATTGTAACGTGGCTGGTATGTCAAACGTGCACGTTCTCGCAAGACTAGACCACACTGAATTACAACGTCGATTCAGGAAATAATGTTTCGATATAGATATATTGTAAGTAGCCTATTTTCAAGTACATGCTGCACACATACAGACTGAATTACACATCAAAGGGCATAACAGTACGTAAT
Source organism: Megaustenia siamemsis (assembly GCA_032433765.1). Lineage (NCBI taxonomy): Eukaryota > Metazoa > Mollusca > Gastropoda > Stylommatophora > Ariophantidae > Megaustenia > Megaustenia siamemsis. Next base: position 39,406,746 of record JAVIAB010000088.1, on the reverse strand, counting down.
AATACACATGTTACACCAGTTCAACCATTATTTTAATTTATTAAAAGCCCATGCAATTGCTTTCATTTACGTGCATTGCTATTTCCCATTAATGAAACGTGTACAAGCGTGCCCCAAAACAAGGAAACACTTAAAAACTTAATTAACTAATTCAAACAATACTCAAATTCATATTTAAATCACGAGCTCACTTGATACAAGAAGAATGTGGCTGAGTCGTGATAGCTTGTCATGCTCGTACGAGCTCACTTGATACAAGAAGAATGTGGCTTAGTCGTGATAGCTTGTCGCGCTCGAAGTGAGAACAACGCTGGCTTGAATCGCTCACGGATTCAATTGGTTGTTTTTGTTAAAATAAAAACTCAAACCTGAACACCTCGTGGCTGCAGCATTGGACAAGCGATCGTTATTCTCGGATCCCCCGGCAGACTCCAGAATAGGGAAATGTTGTAGATTTTTTTATTTATTTAACAGACGAGCCATCCACATAAACGATAATTATCTTCTTTATGATAACAATGTTTCCAACAACAGCTGTTTTTGAAATGCAGATTAATATAAATAATTTGGTCAAGAAAAATATGCAATGAAAAAAAATAATGTTAATTAAATTCCTTTACTGAGAAGATATTTCATTATTAGCAATTCTAAGTTTAGTATTCATGATATGTGCAGAAACAAAAATAGAACTGGTTAATCTCCCATTCCAATCCATAGGCGAGGGTAACGGTTTTTCGGATTAAACCTATTACCCAAAGCTGTGCCTTTCGCCATAAACATGGTGTAGTATATCACGTGTCCACCAGACAACCACCCACTCCACCATCCATAAGTTCCCCCAGATATTATCACGTGATCACACTTGGTTAGAATAGCCATGTGGACGTGGTGAGATGCAGGGGGCATAACAACAGAACCATTGTCTGATAAATTAGCTTCGCACCATTCGAGATCATTACTAGCAATCAAAAATGTTATGTTTCTACCAGGAAATCTAATATATCTATCAGCCTAAATGTTGAAGTTTAAGGAAATCCCCTCGTCGTACGTGAACTCCCACAATCAAAGATGATCTTTGTTTAGCCCAAACATCGTTCAAAATACTGTCAGCTTCGTTAGCAATATTGTCTTTGAAAGTAAATTCCTGCCTGACGATATCCATTACATCCGAGAAATATAAGATGGACAGAAGATATCCATTAATTTGCACATGACTAGGGGGGAGTTTCATCAGCTTGGGGTCAAATTGGGTAGATTCCACTACACTTGTCCATCTGAAAAAGCAATTGATAATATAAATATTAATAATAAAAAAATAAATATTAATGTATGACTAGCCGTGCATGAATTTATATATTAATAAGGATAAGAATAATAAAAACCTGTTTACAAAAAGAATAATGCATATGTTTATATTATATGAACAAATTATTAGTAAGAATCGTATTGAGATACGTAAGGAACCAGATAAACACAGAAATAAGTGATGAATAATATGGATTTGTGGAATTAAAAGGCACCAATAATGCAATATATATCTTGAGAACATTGATAGAAAGATATTGATGTCTTCCTCTTCACTATTACTTGTTGGTGCATAAGCTTGAATTATGTTGATATCCATTGGTCTACCTCTCAATTTTACAAGCAGAATTCTATCTGATACTGGCCAAGATCCTTTCACTGTTTTGTTTCTTTCTCTAGCTAACATGATGCCCACTCCTCTTTTGTGTGTGGTTCCCCCAGAGTAAATTACATTTCCACTGTCACGTCGTAATAATCCTGCTTCTTTCCATCTCATTTCACATAGTTCCAAAATGTTCAATTTCATTCTCTTTATAACTTGGCTGATGTTTTCTAGTTTGCCAACTTTGAATGCTGATCTATTGTTCCAAGCTCCTATTTCTAGTGTCTCTTTATTTTTGATCTTGCATACAGTAGCTTGACGACGATCGGGTGTCACCTGTAGCACATGACGCTCCCTACCGTACGATGTGGCTGTGGAGTCCCCATTAACGTCGTTAGCTGTAAATATTAAGCAGTGTTTTGACATAATTTTACTAGGCAATATAAGAAGGTAGTTTACCATTCCTTTCCTTCTTGGCAGTGACTGTACATGACGGAGATCGCAACCATTGTCTCAACAAATGAAATCCTCTGTTTGCCATCATGGAGTGGGGGCCATAACCGGCACTACGTGTCGGCTGCTCCCACAACACCATCAACCACCTGCTCCAATGGCTTCACATAACCCTGATAGGGAGGGGGAGGGGGGGGGGGGCTAAACGCGATCTCCACCTTGCCCAAGGGTGTCCCGGCAAAACAGAACCAGAATAAAATGAGAGTCATCATCATCGAGTGCCGTCTCCACATCGAAGGTTGGCTGCCAACCTGTGGAGAGCCATTCCACTCCCGTTTTTTGCTTTGATGGTGCAGATTGTCATAGGTTGACTTGTCCATCTATGATGTTACTCGCCCATGTTAGTCTTGGTCTGCCTCTGCCTCTTTTACCATGTATTTTCCCTTCCGATACTACTTTTTTTGAGGCTGTTGTGTCTTTTAACATGCCCCACAAATTTCAGTTGTCTTGTTCTAATTGTGTTTAGTAACCTGATAAAAACAATGTATGAAGGAACGAAATGTAGTGTGGTGCACGAAGGACAGCTTACAGAAGCATTTGAAATAAGAACAGCAGTAAGGCAAGGATGCCTTCTGTCCCCATTTCTCTTTCTACTGGCCATAGATTGGATTATGAAAATAAATCAAAACAACAGAAATGGAATACAGTGGTCACTGACCAAACAACTTGATGATTTAGACTTTGCTGATGACATAGCTCTTCTATCACACAGCCATCAACAGATGCATGATACAATGAGCATACTCGATGAGGGATCACAACAGCTAGGACTGAAGATTAATAGAGATAACACCACCATTATGAGAATTAATACAGTTGGCAATAACCAAATAAAACTAGGAGAAATACCTCTACTAGACGTACAATCTTACATATATCTGGACAGTAATATAGATAAAGAGGGAGGAACAGAAAATGATACCAAAATAAGGATATCAAAAGCAAGAGGAGCTTTCATTGCACTGGGAAACATATGGAAATCCAAAGAAATTAGGTTAAATACTAAAACAAAAATTTTCAACTCAAATGTTAAGGCGGTCCTATTATATGGCTGTGAAACATGGAGAATGACAAAATTGACAATCACGAAGATACAGACTTTCATTAATGGATGCTTACGCAGGATAAAAGGATGGAAATGGCAGAACAAAATCACTAACATAGAATTATGGAAATGTAACAGTCAAACACCAGTGGATAAAGAGATACAGCGAAGACGATGGCGCTGGATAGGACACACACTACGGAAGCCAACTGAGAGTATTACACAACATGCCCTTTTTTTGGAATCCCCAGGGGAAAAGACAAATGGGAAGACCAAGGAATTCTTGGAGAAGACAGATAGAAGCAGAGATGAAGATGATGGGGAAGACATGGAATGATCTTAAAAGAATGGCAAAAAACAGAACGACTTGGAAAGTGTTTGTTGAAGACCTATGCTCCACTGGGAGCTAAAAAGGTAGAAGAGGAAGAATTGTGTTTAGTAGTTTTCTTTTAATTTTTAGTTGTTTTAAAACTTCATCGTTTGTTTTATTTTCTTTCCATCCAGTTCTACATATTCTTCTAGAAATCCACATTTCAATGGCTTCAATTTTCTGTTCTGTTTTCTTGTCTAATGTCCATGTTTCAGCACCATACAGGAATATTGAGAATACTTAACATTTTGCTATTCTTAGTTTTAGCCCTGGTGTTATTTGCTTTGATGTTAGTATATTTTTCATGGCATTAAAATTAAATTTTTTCCATACCTATTCTTTTGTTTATTTCAGTTGTACATTTTCCATCACTGGTTACAGTGTGTCCCACTTAGTTGTAGCTCTGAACTGTCCCCAGATGTATTCCTTCAACTTTGATATTTAATTGTAGATCTTCAGAATTTTCTTTGTTTATGAGCATAGTTTTAGTCTTTTTGATATTCATATCTAGTCCATATATGTTGTATGTCATGTTTATTACATTAAGTAATTGTTGTAGATCTTTAGGATTTTCTGCTAGTAGAACAGTATCATCAGCATATCTTAGGTTATTGATTATCTTTCCATTAATGTCTAGGCCTGACATCTCTGTGATGTTTTTAAAGATTTGCTCAGTGTATAGATTAAACAAGCTTGGTGATATGATGCATCCTTGTCTTACTCCTCTTTTTATGTCAATGGATGCAGAGTTCTCCTTGTTATATTTTATTATTGCTGTTTGCTCCCAGTACAAATGACATATTAGTCGTATGTCTGTGTCGTCCAGATTTATATCTTTTAGACAGTCTATAAGTTGATTATGGTGTATTCTATCGAAAGCTTTGGTGTAGTCTATGAAGCAGGCATATATTGGTTTGTTTACTTCTAGGTACTTTTCAATCAATATCTTCATGCTGAATATGGCTTCTTTTGTCCTACGGTTTTTCCTGAATTCAAATTGCTGCTCATCTAATTCAGTATTAATTTTATTATGAATCCTTCCTTGTATAACTTTTAGCAAGATTTTTGTAACATGGCTCATTAGGCTTATTGTTCTAAAGTCACTGCATTCAACTGCACCACTTTTTTAGGCAATGCAATGAAAGTTGATGTTTTTAATTTATTAGGTATGTATCCTATATGGTATATGTCATTGTATATGTCTGCCACTTCAATGCCAATATCTTCTAGCGTCTTTATCATCTCTATCTGTATATTGTCAGGTCCTGGTGCCTTCTCTTTTTCATTGATTTTATAGCTTTTTCTACTTCAGATTTCAGAATTGTATAGCTGGATATACATTGTACAGGTGGATATAGGAGACCATTTGGAGGACCTCGACTTTGCTGATGACATAGTTCTCATCAGCAGTCAGATAAAAACGATGCAGGAAAACAGAAATGAACTATCATCAATAGCTAGCAAAATTGGGCTTGAGATCAATCATGAAAAGACTAAAGTCATGAAAAGTTTAATTCCAACAGATGACAAAATATACATGGAAAACAAACCAGTAGAAGAGATCGACCACTTTATCGATCTTGGAAGTCACATTGATCGAGAAGGGGATACAAGTAAAGAAATTAGAATCAGAATAGCTAAAGCAGCAATGTCTTTCAGAAGCCTTGAAAAGTTGTGGAAATCAAAACTCATCAGCACAAACACAAAACTTAGGCTATTCAAATCAAATGTACTATCAACCCTTCCGTATGCGTGTGAAAGCTGGAAAACAACAAGAGATATAGAAACAAAGTTGAACGCATTCGAAAATAAATGTCTAAGGAAAATACTTGGTATAGCGTGGAACAAATTCAAAACAAACGAGGAAATTAGACAAATCGCCAATCAACCACTAATATCTTCAGTAATAAAGAAAAGACGATGGTCATATGTTGGACATGTGATGAGAAGAGATAATAACCGAATAGCAAAGCAAGCCCTCATATGGGAAACAACAGGTAAGAGAAAAAGAGGAAGACCCAGAGAGACACTGAGAAGAACATTGATGAGAGAGGCAAGAGCAGCAGGATTCGGGTCCCTCAATGAGATAGAGCTGCTTGCACAGAACAGAGACAAATGGCGAGATTTGATAAGATATCTTTAAAAGAATTGAAAACTGCTAGAACAAAGATTCAGATAGGAGAAGTTGTATCTTGGTCTACGCCCTATGGGCCAGCTACGGCTCGAAAGGTCAATAGATAGATAGCTGGATATATATTTTATAAATGGTTTTTTGTCCCTTACGACATGAAATAATTTTGTTATATATTTCTGCCATCTACCAATTATATCTTTGTTGTCTGTTAGCATTCTTCCCTCTTTGTTTGCAATACATCCGCTTCCAGCAGCTTTTTTGTCTTTATTAGTCATTCACTTTATTTATGTGTGTATCCCTCTTAAATTTTGTTTACTTTCCATAGTTTCGATTTCTAGACATCTTTGTTTGAGCCATTCTTCTTTTTGCCGTTTAGCCCATTTTGCGTATTTCATTATCAATTTCTTTGTATCTGACCTTGTTTTTCGCTTGTCTTCTTTCTTCCATTTTGTCTAAGATGTTGTCATTTATACATTTTTTGGGGGGACTTCCATTTCCAAGATGGCGGAACTAAGTCACGTTCTCTCTATCGCTGCGGAAATTGCTGTGGAATTTTATCAATTTCGGGTTTCCGTTACAATTTTCTGCATTCCAGTCGAAATGATGTTCTACTTGTCATATCTGCGCCATTGAATTGGCGTTGCACGCACGGCAATACTCCGTTTTGACAAATCAAGTGTTGTGAATGCGCCTTCCACCGTCTAATGTTGATCTGCGTTTTACGTCACACTGAGTGCTGTCCAATGACCGGTTGATGGAGATGTTGCAGCAAGTTATTTACAATTTCCAACGCATTAATGTGATGGGCACCGTCAAGTCAGTCGAAGTTTTATCTCTTTGGGAAGTTTGCACCATGTTTCGTTCGTTGTAGACTGCATTCACTAGAGTAATCATGAATACATGGGCGCAGCCATATTGTGCGTGCTACGTCATCATATTGTTTCAAAGTGTGTCCCAAGACCGACCATGCGCTAATCTTGCGATCTGCTGTTTGGTGTGCAACGGGGATAATCTGACGACGAACTGTGTTTTGTATGTGCGGTGTTGGAGTCAAACACGATGTCCTAACATCATCAGGCGCTATACATTTAAATACTATGACGATCATCATTTTCAGGAGGACGTGAACTTCCGGGCCACTTCATGTGGTGGATAGGCGACAGGAACCATTGAAGGCTATGTCTGAAAAGTGTTCCTTGATGCAGTTTCCTCATATTCCAAGTCCGGCTTGTTGCAGGAGCTACTGAGTTAAGTGCTCTGTGCACACCGTGAGCTGTGTGTTTCATCCGTTTTGATAATGTTCCGATATTCCAATTGCTTACGATGAATGCTGATATCGTATGACAGGGAACAGTTGGCCGTGTTCACTTTCTGTGCGGTTTCGCCTTATGTCTTTTGGCGTGTGCTGAGACTGCTATGATGGGGACTACAGTTACCTTTCTTTGTTTTGGAGATGAGTTAGTAATTTGGATGATTCCACTGGCACGGGCGGTTGAGCAATTATGGATTTTAATTCGTTTGCAGTGATACCGAGGCCTTCCATAACCTAATCTAACCTAACCATTTTTTTTTGTTACTCTCCTTTTTGGGTAAGGGGTCACAGGATTATTGTATGCAGTTTTTTATGCATTGCCATTTGGTTGTGACTTATTCTTCAGTATTTTCTCTTCTGTATTGCTCAATCCCTTCTTCTAGCAGTTTCTGATATGTGTTCTTTACTTGTACAGAAAAGTTTCTTTCACATCTTTCTGATTTAAAGTTGTTGTATCTATTGGTATTGCTGAATTAATCTTTTTTTTTTTTCTCTTTAGCTTGATTTTCATTTTAATCATTACAGAATTGTGATCTGAATTAATATCTGCTCCTGGATAGTGTTTTGGCTTTTTTGACACTGTTCCGGAATCTGTCTTTTATCATTATTTAATATATTTGATTCCTCTTCCTGTGTGTAACAGATTAACAGCACGTTTTCATCGCAAAATTGAATTAATATTTCTCCTCTGTTATTTCTTTTTTCTAAACCATGATTTCCTATAATGGTCTTATATTTACCTTTTCCTACTTTATCTTTCATGTCGCCAATTACAATGAAGATGTCTGTAGATTTCACTTGATTAATAACTGCAAAATGAGAGTGCGCAACCCTATTGTTGTTATAATTAGCCCATACTATACTACATTCCAGTACGATTGTGGTGGAGGTGTGTGCCAAATGTAGATGAACAGTGGTGGAAATAATCGACGAATGTGCATTCGTACCAGAGATAAATAGTGTGGGAAAGATTTGAGTGCACCATGTGAGAGATAAATAGTGCGGGAAAGATTTGAGTGCACCATGTGAGAGATAAATAGCGTGGGAAAGATTTGAGTGCACCATGTGAGAGATAAATAGTGTGGGAAAGATTTGTGCGCACCATGTGAGAGATAAATAGCGTGGGAAAGATTTGAGTGCACCATGTGAGAGATAAATAGCGTGGGAAAGATTTGAGTGCACCATGTGAGAGATAAATAGTGTGGGAAAGATTTGAGTGCACCATGTGAGAGATAAATAGTGTGGGAAAGATTTGAGTGCACCATGTGAGAGATAAATAGTGTGGGAAAGATTTGAGTGCACCATGTGAGAGATAAATAGCGTGGGAAAGATTTGAGTGCACCATATGAGAGATAAATAGTGTGCGAAACTGGTATGTGTACCCTGTGAGAGATGAATAGTGTGGGAAAGATTTGAGTGCATCATGTGAGAGATAAATAGTGCGGGAAAGATTTGAGTGCACCATGTGAGAGATAAATAGTGTGGGAAAGATTTGAGTGCACCATGTGAGAGATAAATAGTGTGGGAAAGATTTGTGTGCACCATGTGAGAGATAAATAGTGTGGGAAAGATTTGAGTGCACCATGTGAGAGATAAATAGTGTGGGAAAGATTTGAGTGCACCATGTGAGAGATAAATAGTGTGCGAAACTGGTATGTGTACCCTGTGAGAGATAAATAGTGTGGGAAAGATTTGAGTGCACCATGTGAGAGATAAATAGTGTGCGAAACGGGTATGTGTACCCTGTGAGAGATGAATAGTGTGGGAAAGATTTGAGTGCACCATGTGAGAGATAAATTGTGTGCGAAACTGGTATGTGTACCCTGTGAGAGATGAATAGTGTGGGAAAGATTTGAGTGCACCATGTGAGAGATAAATAGTGTGGGAAAGATTTGTGTGCACCATGTGAGAGATAAATAGTGTGCGAAACTAGTATGTGTACCCTGTGAGAGATGAATAGTGTGGGAAAGATTTGAGTGCACCATGTGAGAGATAAATAGTGTGCGAAACTGGTATGTGTACCCTGTGAGAGATGAATAGTGTGGGAAAGATTTGAGTGCACCATGTGAGAGATAAATAGTGTGGGAAAGATTTTTGTGCACCATGTGAGAGATAAAGAGCGTGGGAAAGAGTTGGGTGCACTCTGTGAGAGATAAATAGTGTGTGAAAAATGTGAGTGCACCCTGTGAGAGATAAATAGTGTGTGAAAGATTTGAGTGCGTCCTGTGAGTGATGGCCAGATATGTTTTAAAGAAATGTTACTTCCCAGCAACAAACCAAACAGACTGTAAGCTGCTCTGTTATTTGGGTGCCTAGCCCAAGTAAATAACAAAAGTAACATTGGCATGCTCTTGAAATTCACATTATCACATACATACGGACATACTTACTCTGTGATAGTTTCATTACAACCTACATGTTGTAACTTGAATGTCTTCTCCAAATCTGTGTCAGGATATATAAACATAGTTCTGCCCTGAGCGTGTGCTATGCCTAGCAACGATGCGTATTTGAACATCTGGTTCCCCAGTCTTCCAACGTTAATATCACCCGAAGTCAAATACAACGTAATATTTTCCTTAACTGTCAATGTTGTTGATACGTTATCTGAAACATTCGGTCGAACACCAAAGTCTGACATACTAAAGTATTTAGTAGCGTTGCCGAGATTTATGTCTGAAATTTTCGACTTGAAAATATCAGTTCCTTGGATTATGTAATTCTCTCGATTTCTGTAAAAAGTAAAGAAGCAAAATAAAATCACTCACAGAGAATACAGATTAGTGAAAAACATAAACACAGTTTGATGAGTTCTTTGGTTATGAAAATAGTTTGACCACGCCATTTTGTATGAATACAGTTTAACCAAGTCATTACTTAGGTATACAGTGCAGGCTAATATACGCACTTGCCAGATAAGAAAACTTTAAAATAAAATGGAATGTTTTTTTCTATCTTAGCCAACATTTACCTGTATAATGCGATCTTAAACGGCATACTCATTGATTCATTGATGAAACAAACATAAACGTCTGCATTCCAAGCCGTACTAATCATTTCGTGACATCCATAATCTCCATTTTATTTTCTGGAAACATTGTTAACCTCTGATGGTAGATGTACAAAAGAGATGAGAAGCAGAATAGTTAAGGGAAATGCAGTGTTCCAAAAAAATGAAGAAGATACTGTGCAATCCATTTTCGACAATAGAAACAAGAAAAAAGAGTTCTTAAATGCTATGTAGAGCCAGTCTTAACATATGGATGTGAATCATGGACAATAGGGCAAGAGACAAGAAAATCACTGGAAGCTGTAGAAATGTGGTTTTACAGAAGAATGTTGAGAATTCCATGGACAGCTAAGAAGAGTAGTTAAAACGTTCTGAAAGAGGTAAATCAAAAAGAGAACTAATATCAAATATTAGGAACAATGATCACTTTTTGGTCATGTAATGAGAAGGGAACAGCTGGAACATATTGTAACAAATGGGAAAAATGAGGGACGAAGAGATAGAGGGAAGCAAAGAGGAAAGATACCAGACAGCTTAAGAGAATGGCTTGGCAGAAGGTCAATAACAGATATGATAAATAACTTTCGAGATCGAAAGTTGTGGAAAGACATGATCATATACGCCAGCAGGCATGGTACTTGATGATGATGATCATCTCCATTGTGAAACTACTTTGTAGTCAGTGCGAAAGCACCACTGGCACGTAAGGAGCCCACGATCTCTGTACGTGCCACTTAATAGATCCACGTAAATAAATGACTGCGTTACTCTTAAAATAATTCTTGAAAACCAACGCAAGTATAAGGGTTATAACTGTTTCTTGATTATACTCTATGTTCAGTGTGTTGTGGAATAAAATTATTCCAGTGTGCTAACTTCACGTTACCTTTTAGGATATTTAACGTTCTTAAATGTGCAAACTTCACGATCCCTTATAGGTTATATGACGTTGTACCAGTGTGCCGACTTCACTTCTGATATATAACGTTGTATAGTGTGTTAACTTCACGGCACATTCTAAAGTATATAACGTTGTACTGCTGTGCAAACTTCACTTCTGGTATATAACGTTGCACCAGTGTGTTAACTTCACGACATCTTAGAGGTTATATAACATTATACCAGTGTCCCAACTTCCCGACACCTTATATGTTATATAACATTGTACCAATGATTCAGCTTCATCACATCTTATAACTTTTATAACATTTGACCAGTGTACCAAATTTAAGACACCGCATAGGTTATATAACGTTGTACCAGTGTGTTAACTTCACGACATCTTAGAGGTTATATAACATTGTACCAGTGTTCGTTCAGAAATTCGTTCCCACAAAGTTTATTAATTATCTCAGAAACATTTTGATGAATTTATGTAATTATTTTCGTGAAATCTTATTTTTTCACAGTTTTGTTTTCTTCAGTCTGATTTTTTGCCCTACTGTCAAGCATTTAGAAAAGATTTTTTGCTTTTTTGAGTTATATAAAAATATGATTTTTTTGCTTGTCCTAAATTCTAGGATTTTGCTTACCCACATTGTAGTAATCAACTCACCAATTAAAAAGGCAAATTTCACGTGCACACCACACAATCTTAGCAACCTTTCGCTTTCTTAAATTGTAAGACCAATGCCACTCCGATGTTTTTTTTGGGGGGTGATTTCATTTCCGGTTTCTTGTTAAATTGGTCCAGATGCGAAATTTTACAAAATATTTTCTGTTAATGAATATTCATTAATGTGTGATAATTTGTAAGCTGTTTTGATGTGATTACTTGATTTTTTAAACCATGAAGAATTTAAAGTGTAAATTCACCAATATGCAAAAGGTAACTGTGTTATTGTACAGGCACTTTTGCAAGGAATCTAAAAGGGGTCGGTTATATTACGATATTAAAAAATCAGAAAACAGAACACAGGTAGCTCTAAATATAGATAGAAAGTCTTTCAATCGATGGATATGACAGAACTTTGACTCTGCAGAGGCGACGGTCACGCATGGAAGAAAAATGAAAGTTGATGATTTTGACAAAGATGTTATTAGAAGTGAAATTTTGAAAATGTTTGAATCGAATCAACTGGTTGCACTGCGTAAACTTAAAGTTGGACTGCAATTAGAATGTGATATTAAAATCTCAAAAACGACTCTTTGGAAGATCGTAAAAGGCGTTGGTTTCCCTTTTCGAAAATCTGCCAGTGGTAGAAATATTGTTTGTGAAAAACCACACCTGATAGCTGCCCGAAACAAATTCCAGAGACAGATCAGTGAACGACGAATGGAAGGCTACGATATAGTAAGTATATTTGGATGAAACGTGGGTCAATGTTCATCATACATAGGAGTATGGCAATGAGTTGACAGAGAAAATAAAAGAAGCATTCCCAGCAGCGAAGGACAACGCATTATATTGGTACATGCTTGCAGTAGAGAGAATGGTCTTGTTAATGACACACAACTTATGTTTCAATCAAAGTCTACAGACAATAGAGACTACCACAATGAAATGAATGGACGAACTTTTAGAGACTGGATAGAGAACACTCTACTCCCCATTCTGGATAGACCTATATGTTCTGTAGAGGAATGGACAATGCATCCTATCATAATGCGGTTGCGCTGGAGGGCAAAAGTTCCTAATTCGTCAAGCACAAAAGATCAAATCATCACATGGCTTAGAAAAGAAAATTTTTCCTTTCAGAACACCCTGTTAAAACCAGGGTTCTTGCAACTTGTTAGACAAACTAAGGAGACAAAGTTATATCAAATTGATAAAATAATTGCAAAGTATGGCCACACATCTCTTCGCCTCCCACCTTATCATTCGCACCTCAACCCAATAGAACTTGTGTGGGCTAAAGTCAAAAGGCAAGTTGCTGCGCAAAACACGACGGTTAAATTTATTTTATGTTAAAGAATTGACGCGTGATGCCCTCTCAACGATAGACACTGAGTACTGGAGAAAATGTGACGACCATGTGCTCACAGAAGAGGAACACTACTGACAACGAGATGGATTGCAGTTTGTCCAACTGATAACAATTGTTAACCTCTTAGCATTGTTGATGACACTCTTACTATTTACTGACTATGTGTGTTTGATGTTCTGGATGTTCCATATATTTTGTTGATGACACTCTTACTATTTACTGACTATGTGTGTTTGATGTTCTGGATGTTCCATATATTTGTTGATGACACTCTTACTATTTGCTGACTATGTGTGTTTGATGTTCTGGATGTTCCATATATTTTGTTGATGACGCTCTTACTATTTGCTGACTTTGTGTGTTTGATGTTCTGGATGTTCTATATATTTTGTTGATGACGCTCTTACTATTTGCTGACTTTGTGTGTTTGATGTTCTGGATGTTCCATATATTTTGTTGATGACAAGCCTGCTATTTGGCGAATATGTGTGTTTGATACTTTGGTCAAAGTTTACCTATCTTTACGACGAAGAGATGAAATCAAATGAAAAATTTGCCCTATTCAATGTAATACGAAATAGCATTTGGCTTGCATTGTTAGAAAATTAAAATAATATACAGTAAAATCTAATATTTAGAGCACGTTGTTTGATATTTTCCTAAAATTATATAACAAAAAATGATTTGTGCAAGATTCAGGCTACCTGTGTACTTAAGTACATTAAATCTGAAGGTCGGTGAAAAAAATAACATTTCACGAAAAAGAATTACATAAATTCATCAAACAGTTTCCGAGATAATTGATCGACTTTGTGGCCACGAATTTGTGAATGAACTGTAACTTCAAAGCACCTTATAATTTATATTACATTGTACCAATGTGCCAACGTCACTTATGGTATATAACATTGTACCGGTGTGCCAATTCAAAGACGACGCCTTTATTGCAATTGATGTTGTACCAGTGTTCGTGCCAATTGTACGATACCTTATAAGGTATGTAAATTGGTACCAGTGTGCCAACTTCACGACAATTTGGAGGGCATATTACTTTGTCCCAGTGTGTTAGCTTCAAGACATCTTATAGAGTATATAACATTGTACCAGTGTGCCAAATGTATGGCACCTTATAGGATATATAACGTGTTATCAGTGTGCCAACTTCCCAACACCTTATTTTAATAGTATCTATCTATCTATCTATCTATCTATCTATCTATCTATCTATCTATCTATCTATCTATCTATCTATCTATCTATCTATCTATCTATCTATCTATCTATCTATCTATCTATCTATCTATCTATCTATCTATCTATCTATCTATCTATCTATCTATCTATCTATCTATCTATCTATCTATCTATCTATCTATCTATCTATCTATCTATCTATCTATCTATCTATCTATCTATCTATCTATCTGTCTATCTATCTATCTATCTATCTATCTATCTATCTATCTATCTATCTATCTATCTATCTATCTATCTATCTATCTATCTGTATATCTGTATATCTGTATATCTGTATATCTGTCTATCTGTCTATCTGTCTATCTACCTACCTACCTACCTACCTACATACCTACCTATCTACCTATCTATCTATCTATATATCTATCTATCTATCTATCTATCAATCTATCTATCTATCTATCTATCTATCTATCTATCTATCTATCTATCTATCTATCTATCTATCTATCTATCTATCTATCTATCTATCTATCTATCTATCTATCTATCTATCTATCTATCTATCTATCTATCTATCTATCTATCTATCTATCTATCTATCTATCTATCTATCTATCTATCTGTCTATCTGTCTATCTATCTGTCTGTCTGTCTGTCTGTTTGTCTGTCAGCCAAGCCAGCGTCAATAAATTATATATATATGAGACTGGAGTATTTAGCCTCATACTCAGAAAGATTTGACAGTCAACTTAGATAGAGAAGTAGAATCTGAATCAGAAATGTAAACTAGACGAGCTTAGTTCGACTTCGGCCAAAACTGCTAAAGGCAGTTTTGATAATAATGTGGACTTCTACATGTTAACTTAGGAAGAGAAGCGGCTATAGGCAAGATGAAACAAGTTATAAAATCAGGAAGAAAAGGGCAGTTTGTAGAAATAATGGCAGTTACTTAGGATCAGTTAGTTTAGGAGTAGGTGGAAAAAGAACAGAACAAGTAGAATTAGAAACACGAAGAACAAGTCCAATATAGATAAGCCAGTCAGTATTAGCATAATTTAGTTGTGAATTGTTATCAAATGAGATTCAAAAGTCTGTGCCCCATAGACAAAAGTAACAAGATTAAAAGTGGAAGAAAAGTAAAGCAAGACATTTGTGAAAGTAAGATATAATTTTAATTGTCACAGGCATTAAGTGCTGGATTTAAGTCCATCAAGACTGGCGTTTGCCTAGAGAGTTAATCTCAATGAAGAACATTATTGATAATTGAAGTACTACCACTAATCATCACGTGCCAAGAGAATGATCCAATAAAATTGAATGAACATGATTTGTATAGTCTGTGATTGTTGAATACGTCAAGACATTGTTCAAACGTTGTGCTATTTTATATGTGTGATCTGTGTCTCATCAAAACAGTTAGAAGTAGTCATATGAAGAGATATGTATATAAGAAGCGAACTATACAAACTCTGGCACATTACAGAATTTATAACATTTTACCAGTGTGCTAAATTTACGGCATCATATACAGTATATGACGTTGTAAAAGTGTGCCAACTTCAGACCCTCTTATAGAGTATATAATGTTGAACCTGTTGGTCAGGTCAGGTAATTTTACCTGCTACTGTATGCAGTAAACAGTACAACCTGTGGCTGCCCTGCTGCCTTGCAGGTAAGCTCGGGAGAGTAAAGGCTAAGGGAGGGTACCCCAAAATAAAACAACCCCACTGCCTTGTGGGTAAGACTTTTTAGTCAAAAGCTAGCGGAGACAACCGTAAACAAACCGACAGAAGTCAACAGAAAACAACCGTCGTAATTTCTTTGTGCAATCATGAATCGCCACAAAAAGAGTTCTTAAGTGTTATGTAGAGCCAGTCTTAACATATGGATGCGAATCAAGGACAATAAAACAACAGACAAGAGAATCACTGGAGTCTGTAGAAATGTGGTTTTACAGAAGAATGTTGAGAGTACCATGGACAGTTAAGAAGAGTAATAAAGATGTTCTGAGAGAGGTTAAAGCAAATAGAGAGCTAATTTCCAATATTAGAAAGAAACAATCATCATTTTTGGTTATGTAATGAGAAGAGAACAACTGGAATATATTGTAAAAACTGGAAAAATTGAGGGACGAAGAGATAGAGGGAAGCAAAGAGAAAAAATAACAGATAGCTTAAGAGAATGGCTTGGCAGAAGTTCAACAATATAAATGATAAATAGCTGCCGAGATCGAATGTTGTGAAGAGACATGATCACCTACACCAGTAGGCCCGGTACTTGATGATGATGGTTAATGTTTTACCACTGTGTCAACCTCACGACACCATATAACGTAATACAGTAAATTCTCGATTATCCGGAATGCTCGGGGAAGAACCCATTCTGGATAATTGAATTTTTCTGGATAATCGAGAGTAAGAAAACCAAACTCAAAATTTATGAAAAAACAACTTCAAAACCCTAAATCTAAGGACATTATAAATCAAATTTATAAAAATACTTGTACTGACCAGTAAGTTAAACTTTATTGAAAAAGCTGCGTATGTCCCTCTGTTTGATGCATGCTTCTCTCTTGGTCCTGAAGGTATTCTCTACAATACGCAGCTGGATGAGTTCTTGGGTTGTATATGAACTACAATTTTCTGCAAATCGTAACACAGTCTGTAGACATTTGTCTGCTTCACTGCAGAAAATTTTATTGCGCGGATCCGTTCCTGTTGCACCTTGGTCTTCCTCTGAATCATCTTCAGTTGGTTCACACTTTGATTCCAATACACTATTTATTATGTCTGCATCATCAAGTGTGTGGGCAACATCTATATTCTCATCAACCTGCAGCCACTGTTCAATGTCTTGCTCATCACAGGCTGACATTGAGTTTGACGATGGTACATTTACAAGAAGTTGCATTATCTCTGCATGTGGTGCTGCCATCTGTTTCAATTCATCAAAACTGTCGTCATCAGAAGAATCATCCAAAAGCATTACATTGGGCCATCATTTTCTCCATGCTTTCTTTAATGTGGATCGTTGCACTTGTTTCCAGACAAATGCAATGTTGTCAATTGCATTCCTAATTGTATAGTCTGAAAGGAACTCTTCAACTGTAACTTTGTTGACGAGCGTTTTCATTAGTGCACCTCTATAATGACATTTTATGTTTTGAATAATCTCTTGATCCATTGGCTGAATCAATGACGTGACATTTGGAGGAAGAGGAATAGCGAAAATTCGGCCACATTTTGACACTAAGTCATCTACACAAGGGTGTGCTCTACAATTATCCAGCAACAGTACAGCCTTGGGGTTGACGAGATTTGGTAATGAGGAGAGGTGATTTTTAACAGATGGCACAAAGTGGTGATGAAACCAATCTGCAAAAATGTCTCTGTCCATCCACGAATTCTTCTGTGCTCTATAGTCTACAGGCAGATTAGTTACGCCTTTCAAAGCTCTGGGACGCATCGATTTGCCTATCACCACTAGTTGAAGCTTGTGAGTACCAGCAGCATTTGCACAAGGCAATACTGTCTGGATTGAATAAAATATGTTCGCTCCTATTTGAAGTATATTACTGTAAATACACTATTGTAAACGCAATATTGTGTAATGATAGAGCCTGTAGAAGTAAGCGCAGCGCACAAACCGTGTTGTAGCGTTTTCGATTTCCGGATAAAGGCATTTAATTTAACTGAACAAAACATGATTCATGCTTTCTCCCTATAATAATTAAAAAAAAAAAAAAAGTCCGTTAAATTGAGAATTCCGGACTATTGAGTACCGCATAATCGAGACTTTACTGTATATACATAGGGTATATAACGTTGTACAAGTGTACTAACTTCACGCCACCAAAAAGTGATATATAATATTGTACCAGCTCCAGTACAGTGAGTAGAGAATGAAGTATGCTAACTGGAGGTTGACGGCCCTTTAAATATACACCCACATGGATATATTCAGCAACAATCATCGCAGTCAATAATCTGTTTATTGTTTTTGTTGATCACATTACAATCTCACTTCTTCACACGTATTCCTTCCTCGTAACTTGTAACAAGCTAACAAGTTTTAGCTCACAATAATTCTAATAAAAATCAATTACACACATACATCTTATATCCTATACGTCTTAGCTGCGTTTATTGGTTTATTGGTTATGGAAGGCCTCGGTATCACTGCAAACGAATTAAAATCCATAATTGCTCAACCGCCCGTGCCAGTGGAATCATCCGAATTACTAACACATCTCCCAAACAAAGAAAGGTAACTGTAGTCCCCATCGTAGCAGTCTCAGCACACGCCAAAAGACATAAGGCGAAACCGCGCAGAAAGTGAACACGGCCAACTGTTCCCTGTCATACAATATTATCATTCATCGTAAACAAGCGGGATATCGAAACAGGATCAAAACGGATGAGACACACAGCTCACGGTGTGCACAGAGCACTTAACTCAGTAGCTCCTGCAACAAGCCGGACTTGGAATATGAGGAAACTGCAACAAGGAACACTTTTCAGACATAGCCTTCAATGGTTCCTGCCGCCTATCCACCATATACCATGGAAGTTCGCGTCCTCCCGAAAATGATGATCGTCGTAGCACTTGATGATGTTAGGCCATCGTCGATGACTCCAATTCCAAACATAGACACACAGTGGCGGTAAGTTATCATACTTAGCTGCCTATTTAGGTCTATGTAATATCCGTGTGGTTATTAAACGTGCATGTATCGTTCTTAGTGTCCAAAATACTTATTTCTACTATCCGTCAACTGGAAATGAGTTATCCTTCTAGCTAACGAAGCTCATCGAATAATACTAATATAATACAAGTATCAGTCTGGATTGGTGAGAACACAGCTGCTCTCTAACAGCCCCAGGAGACTAAGTAATGTGAGAACTACTTAGCTTCGTGTCATTCGCTTTTACTACCCTTAATTGTCCTAGAGGCTTATTGCTATTATATTGGTCAGTTTGATACTTGTGGACTGATCGCCAGACTATACATTTTTCCACAGGATCCCCTAAACGTGTCTTATCAGTTACGTTTAGTTTTTGTCTTCTAAAACAACGGGTCACAGATCCATCGCTTTGACCTATAACTAATATAACGCCCATGTGTCAAAGGTCATAAAGGTGTATACATTGAAACTCTTTTATGCGATATTTCTCTATTTGGGGCCTCATTCTGTTAGCAAAGGACATGCTGCAATCTAACGGTACTCCTATCCGTTATTTCCTTGGTTTTATGTCCTCGACTTAAAAAAGGCGTTTACACAGGATCTTTTTTCAGCAGGGCTTGGGGAAGGTTGGGTGGGGGGCACGTGAATAAATCTAGGTTGAAAGGGGGCAACGGTAGAAAGAATGTGGAGAAAGACAGCTCGACTGGACAACGTAAACTTTAATAATTACCTCGATTTTTTTCTCTATGTCACACACAATATACCTCTCAATAATTTTCTTTCATAGCCGAGCTTTCCAATATCAGTGAGGTAATCGATGCCTCAAGTCCTTGTCTCTCTTGTCAGTGTCCGTCTTTGAATCTTGCGGTGTCGACCTCATTTTCTTTTCCTCGCTTTTTCTCGCCATAGGGCCCAGTACAGGAGTTTCTTAACAACGATACTATTACTATTAACATCATAATATTCCAAATAATTTACTCAAAAGAGCAGAATAATAACAAAACTATAACAAGAGTTTATATAATTTTCCCTAAAAGATAACAATTATATGCATACTTTTTAAAACGTTATATTTTCGTTAAAATTAACACGTAATGTGTTAGTTTCCATAATGTCCATTTTTTAAGGAATTTGAATCCGTAAGATTCATAAGATTAAGATAAGAATCCATAAGATTAAGATAACTTAATCATTTTCTTATGAAAGACCAAAATACTTGTCTTTTATAAAACATAGTTCCTTTCACAAAATAATTCGTAATATATAAATTAATTATAAAATGTTTAAATTGGCAGATACCTTGCAAGTCCAGCCCAATAGCCAACAAATTCAAATAAAAGTACACTGAAGGTAACCACTATCTATACACTGAGCAAATCTTTAAAAACACCATAGAGATGCCAGGCCTACAAATTAATGGAAAGATAATCAATAACCTAAGATATGCTGACGATACTGTACTACTAGCAGAAAATCCTAAAGACCTACAACAATTACTTAATGAAATAAACACGACAAGCAAAAAATATGGACTAGATATGAATATCAAAAAGACTAAAACAATGATCATAAACAAAGAAAATACTCAAAACCCACAAGTGGATATCAAAGTTGAAGGAATAGACCTGGAGACAGTTCAGAACTACAACTACCTTGGACATACTATAACCAGTGATGGAAAATGTACAACTGAAATAAACAAAAGAATAGGAATGGCAAAAAGTAATTTTAATGTCATGAAGGACATACTAACATCAAAACAAATAACACCAGAGCTAAAACTAAGAATAGCAAAATGTTACACCTTCTCAATATTCCTATATGGTGCTGAAACATGGACATTAGACAAGAAAACAGAACAGAGAATTGAAGCCTTTGAAATGTGGATATATAGAAAAATAGGTAGAATTGGATGGAAGGAAAAGAAAACAAATGACAAAGTCTTAAAACAACTAAAAATGAAAAGAGAACTTCTGAACACAATTAGAACAAGAGAAATGCGATTCTTAGGCCATGTTAAAAGACACAACAGCCTACTGAAAGTGATCCTGGAGGGGAAAATACAAGGTAAAAGAGGCAGAGGCAGACCAAGATTAACATGGACGAGTAACATCAAAAGATGGACAAATCAACCGATGACAACCTGCACCATCAAAGCAAGAGATAGAGCAAAATGGCGCTCCATGGTAGCCAACCTTCGTTGCGGAGACGGCACTCAATGATGATGATGATGAAGGTAACCACAAACAAGACACGTTTTATATTCATTGTATAACGCGTAAAGAAATTGTGTGAAGTTACTTTAAAGTAATGTTGGGTGCTCTTAAATGCACTATAGTTAGGTTGTGGCTAAACTGATAACAACAGCTCATAGAATTGTCTATAATTAGAAAACATTTCTCCACGCGCCGTGTACGATTGGCTACTCCTCACAGCTGGCTGTCCGTGAAACTTCACTTATCTGTTCACATTGACACTTTGTTAACTCTTCTTTGCCCTCTGCGGTATAATGTCCCGGACGCAAAATCCAATCTGAATTAATTGAACAGGACAGACTGTCTGTAATTGTTATACAAAATATTGAGTTATTTGAGAGTCATCATCATTGCACTCCGAATATGTCCATAGATGATCTAATCCTCTACTCAGCAAACACCACAGCCTTTAACGATTGACGACTCCAGTTTTGTGTTGGTTGATAAGATATGTTGAAAGTTCCCTGGACAGCTAAAAAGACCAATGAGGAAGTTCTCAAAGAGGCCAACACAAAAAGGCAGGTCTTAAAAAACATCAGAAAGAAGCAATCAACATTTTTCGGGCACATTATGAGAGGAGGAAAGTTGGAATACTTGGTTACAACTGGCAAAATAAAAGGAAAATAGATCGCGGACGACAAAGAGAGAAAATACTGGATAGCTTGGTGTCATGGCATGGTAAACTGTCAACAACAGAACTGATACGATGCACTGCAGATAGAAGATTGTGGAGGGACATGATCACCTACGCCAACCGGTAAGACACATGATGATGATGATGATAAGTCTTCTTACACGCCCAGTAAGTTTCTCCTTTCTGAATGTGCCCATCTTAACTCCATTCTCTCTTTCATCCAAAGAAGTGACGTGGACTCAAGGTTGTCGAAATCCTATGTCCTTCCCCCATCTCAAAGAGCATTAATGATGTCCGCCAGGTTCATTGGTTGACCGTGCTCAACAACAGCGCAGCTAGCCAGCCTGTCCGCTTTTTCATTTCCCCGTACTCCCACATGTCCCGGGACATAGACAAAAGTGACCTTACTTATTTGTTACTTCTGCAATGACTCTACCCATTATATACGTACAGAGCCCGCCTCCACTTTTCGTACCATGCACATCTAATCACTCAGTATACAGGCGTTATTGTAGTCTTGTGACTCTAGCCAGATGAATGCCCAGGTCACTGCCATCAACTCCATCGTCATGCTACTCGTGGTCATAACGTATGTACCACTGTCTTTCTTGACTATTCTGCCTGCCGAGCGTGCTGTAAATTCCCATGCTCTCCTTTGGTGGCATAGTACTGGTCCACCTGTATAGAGTTCTGCATCTTCCTTACATGTGTTAATCCAGATAAAACCCTTAACCTCCGCATTGACAACGACTGAGTTATGTTCTCTACATTTCCTGTCGATGGGGACAATACACGAGAATGTCCCCCTGAATGAAGTAGGCACCGGTATCCACTCCTCGCCAGACTTGATATAAGTAAGCCCACAGATCTGATCACAGAACACCTTACACTGTGTTGAGCTCATGATGCAATCAATGGATGCTCTTTATCTGCACTTATCTTCAGGGATCCTCGTGCCCTCCAAATCTTGATCCTGTCACTCATGGTTTGAAAGTCAAGAAGATACCTCATTGCTGCACAGGAAGTGTTCCTTGTACACCCCAATGTAATGCGCCTAGCTTCATTCTGTATTTTATCCAGCCTGTGAACTCGCGTCTTTCTGACAGTAAAAATTGCCAGGGCCTATTCTATTGGTGCAAGGTCGAGTCCCTGGAACAGATGGGTAAGTAGCCTCTCCTCGTAGTTGGCAATTGCCATGACCTTCAAGACGGCTAATACTTTGCGGGATTATCTTTCAATGATTGTTTTGTGCAATTAAAATGAAATTAAATTGTAATGATCAATTCTTGTACAATTTTGACACTAGCAGATAGCTTTGAAATGCAATTCAGTAGTCGACAAATATAAATATAAACAAGATAAACAGTTCTTGAATGTTATGTAGAGCACATAGTGACATATTGATGTGTATCATAGACAATAGAACAACAGACAAGAAATTCACTGGAGGCAGTATAAATGTGGTTTTACAGAAGAATGTTGAGAATACCATGGACAGATAAGAAGAGTAATTAGAACGTTCTGAAAGAGGCAACACAAAAAGAGATCGCTCATTGCCAATATTCGGAAGAAATCATTGTTTTGGTCATTTAATGAGAAGGGAACAGCTGGAATAATTTGTGACAACTGGGAAAATTAAGGGACTAAGAGATAGACGGAGGAAACGAGTAAAGATACAAGACAGCTTAAGAGAATGGCTTTGGCAGAAGGTCAACAACAGAAATGATAAATAACTGTCGTGATAGAAAGTTGTGGAAAGACATGATCACCTCCCTCATGGTACCTGTTGATGAGAATTACAAACAAAATGATTACTTGCTCCATCTTCTTAGTCCTGTCACACCAAGTGGTGTGTAGGAAATATAGTGTTATTGACCATTATTTTTTACAGACCTTCGGCACATGATTTTGGGGGTAACTTGGTCAGTATTACGCCCGTGCTGCTTTACCCTCCTAGAAAAAAATCATGTACCCATAAATGCTAGGTGAAACCGAAAGCCGTCGATCAGGATCCAACTCAACTTCTTGTCCTTTGTAGTTCAGGTCACTAACCAGTGAGCTATCGCTGCTCCATAAATAGTCATAAAAGTATTATTTGTGTTTTAAATGTGATTAAATTCGCCTTAATTGTGATGATATGAATATATTATTCATGGGATGTTATACATCTGTGATGTGTTTAATAATTCTAATGGATTAGCCCATATATCACCAAGGGACCAGTAAGTAATATTTTTTCCTTTTCTATCTTTTGTTGTTTGTTTTATTTTCCTCTCATTAAAATTATTTTTCATGTCACTTTCTTTATACATATATCTTGTATTGCCATAAATGCAAAGAGTTGTTATTCCTGAAGATCATAATAAATGATATATACATAGATAATGAAGAATATATCTATAATATAAATATGTAACTGTCATCAGGTAAAAACAAAAAAAAAGCATTGGAAAATGAGCCCGTCCAAATGGGAATGCCTAGTTTTAAATTAGCGAAGCACCGGTCACATCCGTGTTTCTCAACCTGTTTTCTACTGTGGGTGCCTTTTTCACCTTGTTCTATTCTGTTTACCCCCACGCCCAACCAACCCCCTTTCCTGTCCATTCGTGTGAAAGCTCACTGTGTAAATGCTTTCTTGATAATAGATCTTATTTTCTTTATAAATATACTCCTATATTCAAACAAAGTAGGTTATGTTGGTTTGGCCAAGTACACAATATGAAAGACGACTGCATAACAAAAGATATTCTCTATGGACAACTAGCAGATGGCAAAATGAATTAGGGGTTGCCCATAACCTCTATTTGTGGACGTGTTTAAACGCGACATGAAGACTCTGAACATAAACCCTACAGCCTGGGAAGAAACAGCTGCAGACTGCAATCTTTGGAAAAACACAATAAAGCTCCTACTCAAACAAGAAGCAGACAGATTCATAGAAAAAGAGAATACACGGCGAATGAATAGAAAACATAACATTTCTAGGTGCACTGCAAAATCAATAGTGAAGTTTGACTGAAGGAGGCTACTGTGGTTATTACTATGACTTGTGTGTGTACATATATATATATATTGTATATATAACATATATATATATATATATATATATAAATATATATATATATATATATATATATATATACGAGTCATAGCCATCATATATATATATAAATACGAGGCATAGTCATCATATATATATATATATATATATATATATTTATATATATATATATATATATATATAAATATATATATATAAAGTGAGAGAGAAGAATTTGGCATAATATATATTGAAAAAGATTATAAGTTGGTAAAGAGGATCATGACTCTAGTAGATGGATGCTAAGGTATCTCCAATTATGTAGCGTAGACTAGGAGTTTTGACGGGGAAATCACGTCAGGATGGAGGAGGCTATAACAGGAGAAGGGGAGGGGAGGGATGAATGGAGAGGAGATGGAGGAATCGAGAGGGAGAGGGGAACAGAAGGATGAATTGGGATGGGTGAGAAAATAGGATAGAGGGGGTTATTGATTACTCATGATAGATGCATACATTGATTCCCCGTGGGGTGAGGCAAACCCATGGTGGCGATATGACGATTCTCGAAGTTCAACTGTCTGCGGCTGTCAGAAGAAAATGACAGCAAGCCAGTGACTTGAACATCCACCTAACCCGATGGCCCATAAGGAAAGTTGAAGTGTGACGTTAGTAGGGTACGTGCTTCTCGCGTGATATCATAGAGAAATTCACGTCATCTTTATCAGCGCCGACCTTATTCGCTTGTGTAGGACATCTTTCACTGCTTACATATGATGGCATAGATAATGTTATGCTATGTAATGTACAAGTGAATAAATGTCTAATCTCCAAAGGCCCATTAGGGAAGGGAACCGTATCCGTCTGGAAAATATGGTTCCAAGTCTTACATTTATTAAGATCTCAAAGAATAGTACCCCGATGATTTTGAAGGGAGGCGGTAATGCGGCGACTAAGGTAATCCAATACTTCTCAACTGTTAACTATTCTATTAACACCACTGATGAATGGAAACATCTTATGACATCAATTTAACTATTTACAAGGTCAATCTCTTCAACTGCGCCTAATTTAAAACAAAAAACGCTTTAACAATTACCGTCTATTATAGTAAAGCCGTCATCTTAAAAAAAAATGGAATGAAGTATACTCGTAAGTCCATTTGATTAATACACTGTCGTCATCAACTCCTTTAATCATTTCCACTTTTGAATGACAAATTTATTGCAAACGCTCGCGACTCATCACAATAGTTAGCACAAGGTTCCCTCGACATTTCCTCGTTCAATATAAGAAATAATTCAACCAATGAGATTGTCTTGTTGATTCAGCAGCAGTTACCTATGAAGTAGAATGGCAATGTCCAGAACCTGCATTGTTTATAGAAGTGTTGTCCAGCCTTTTGCTACCCGAGGGTAACAACGTTGATAGACAACGACTAGCAGGATTCGTCGGGCACCATATATATATATACAAATAAAAATAGGATACTCATATTGATAGGTAATAACTAAAGATAACAAAGTAAGAAAAAAAAGTAAAGAGCCCCGTCACACCAAGTGGCGTATAGGGAATATGGTGTTAGTGACCATACATTTTACACTTTCAGCTCATGATTTTGGGGTAATGTGGTCGGTATTACGCCCGTGCCGCTTTACTTTCCCAGAAAAAATCCGGTACCCATTTAAGGCTGGGTGAACCCGGAAGCCGTCGATTGGGATCGAACCCTACCTCTTGTCCTTTGTAGTCCAGTTCACTAACCACTGAGCTATTGCGTCTCCTCATGAAGAACATACTAGAATCAAAACAAATAACACCAGGGCTAAAGCTAAGAATAGCAAAATGTTACGTCTTCTTAATATTCCTATATGGTGCAGAAACATGGAGATTAGTCAAGAAAACTGAACAGAGAATGGAAGCCTTTGAAATGTGGATATATAGAAGAATAGGTAGAATTGGATGGAAGGAAAAGAAAACAAACGATGAAGTCTTAAAATAACTAAAAATGAAAAAAAAGAACTACTAAGCACAATTCAAACAAGACAAATGTGATTTTTGCGCCATGTTAAAAGACACAAGTCTACTAAAAGTAATCCTGGAGGGGAAAATACAAGGTAAAAGAGACAGACCAAGACTAACATGGACGAGTAACATCAAATGATGAACAAATCAACCTATGACAACCTACATAATAAAAGAAAGTGACAGAGTGGAATGGCACTCCATGGTACCCAACCTTCGTTGCGGTGACGGCACTCGATGATGATGGGTACTGACATTAATATTGAAATTATGAGTTCACTTGGAACTAAGGAAAATGTGGCTGAGTCTATAGCTTGACGTGCTCCAAACCAGGAGAACACTGGTTCAAATCATGCAGGGATAAAAGTTGCTTTGTTGTTGTTTTTTTTTTTTTATCACGGCGGTGAAAACTCTGACCTGAACATTTCGTGGCTACTGCATTGGACAAGCGAACGTTATTCTCGGATCCCCCGGCAGACTCCAGAATTAATTTACACAGACGAGTCATCCACATAAGCGATAATTAACTTCTTTATGAAGAAACTGTTTCCAGCAATATCTGTTTTTGAAATGTATGGCCCTTTTCGTCTTGTCAGACGGTTTAGTGGAGGATTTGTGTATTTTTTTTAATGGCTTTGTTTTTGTCGAACAGCTTCTCTCGTGGCTAATTCTACCAATGTTTGACAAACACACACGCCTACAGAATGAACAAGTCAGGCACACTGATCCACAGGGTTTTCCATCCTTTTTCGTGAGTTTTTTTTTTCATCCATGTTTTGCCTTAGCAAGTCTCAAATGATGTTATACCATTCCTTATAGAGGCTCTCCATCATGTGCTATCTTTTGCCAGATGTTTCCAGTCATTTTCACAGATGAAGAAGCCATCCAGAGTTTGTTGACATATATCTCTATATCGTAGTTTAGGTCTGCCGATTTGTTTTTTTTTTCGTGTATTAGTTCACCATATAGTATTTGCTTAGGGATGCGGGTTTCTTCAATTCGCAGGACGTGTCCCAGCCATTTTAGTCTTCGACATCTTGATTATCGACATGATTGTTGGGGTCTTAGCACGCTGCAGGACAGTTAAGTGGTTAATTTGTCCTGCCATTTGATGTGCATTATTTTGCGGAGACATTGTATGTGGAAGACATTTAATCTTTTTTCGTGACTTGAGTATGTTGTCCCGGTTTTAGATCCATATAATTGTGCTAAGCACACAGGTCTGATATATTGCGAGTTTGGTCTTCAGTGTTAGTTTTGTGTTATTCCAGGCCCTTTCTGTGAATTTGCCGAAAGTTGCAGCTGCTTACCAAATCGGCTGTTTATTTCATCATCAAGAGAAATGATTGTCGTGATTGTAGATCCAAGATACGTGCATTTTTGAACGGATTCAAGAGGACAATCTTTTAAAGTAATAGGTTTGATGTCGCCTTGACTTAGTATTACTGTTTTCTGAACATTAATTGACAGTGAAAGAAGTCGCATGCTTTGTCCAGGTTGTCGATCAGCGATTGTAGGGCGGCTTCACTATGAGTGCTGCTTCGTCAGCAAATAAAATAATTTCTTTAAGTAGGGCAACATTGGTTTTTGTTTTTGCTCTCAGTCGGGCTAAGTTGAACAGTGAGTCATCTGATCTTTCGCCAATGTAAATGTCTCCTGAGCTGTTTTCGAAGGCGTAATTAAGATGGGCTGCAAAAAATATGCCAACAAGAAAAGAGGGCGGGGGCGAGGACACGTCCCTGTTTAACTCCACTGTTGACTTTAACACTCTCTGATGAACTCCCATCAAAGTTGATTTTAGCATCAATGTTTTCATGAAAGAATATAATCAACTTAAGTAATTTAGGTGGCCAGCCTATGCTTTCTAACACCATGTAGAGCCCATCTCTATTTACTGAGTCGAAGGCCTTTGTGAGATCCACAAAGGCAATATAGAGCGTCATATTGTGTTCCCGGCATTTTTCTTGTAATTGTCTAAGTGCGAAAATCATGTCCATGGTTGATCTCCCGGCTCTGAAGCCGCATTGAGACTCGAGAGAATACGTTCTGCAAGTCTATGCAGGCGTTTTAGTATGACTCTCGCAAAAGTCTTGCCGGCTGGGCTATTGAGGGAGATACCTCTGTAGTTATTGCAATCACCCCTGTCTCCTTTGTTTTTGTATGGTGTTATGATTTTAGCATTTCTCATATCATGAGGTATTTCTCCTTGTCTCCAGCATTTGATTAACAGTATGTATAGATGTGGAAGTAGTACGTTTAAGTTTTCCTTTAGCATTTCTGTGTGAATGTTGTCATTTCCTGCAGCTTTTCCTCTTGAGAGGGCATTTATGGCGTCAGAAAGTTCCCTCATAGTAGGCTCAACGTCCAGCTCAGACATTGTAGGATATTTAGTTATTGATTGTGCTAGAACTGTATTTGCTGGTCTGTCATCATGGTATATGTTGGAGTAGTGTTCAACCCATCTTTCCATTTGTTGTCCCTTGTCAGTAATAGTTCTCCAAACTTGGATTTTATGGGAGGCTAATTTGGTTATTTTTGGTCCGATGGCCTTTTTTATATCATGGTCATGCATGGTTTTTGAGTCGCTCGGTCTGAAGATTTCTTAATTTCAGAGAATAAATTGTTCTTATACTCATTTGCGCATCTTCTTGCTTCGCGTTGCAGAGTGGCGTGTGCATGTCTAAGCTGGCCCTTGGTGCTTTGGCTGGGGTTGTCTTTGAAGTTCAGTACTGACTTTTTCTTATTAACTCTTAGGGGGTATAGTCTTGTTTTCTTCGACCCAGTCGTTTTTTGAGAACTTTTTTTGGCCGTAGGTAGATAGTGCGCAATTATAGATGTGTGTTTTCAGAAGGTACCAGTTGTCATACACACTTGATGAATCGTGCGGCTCTTCTACGAGTTCTTCAGACATAGATCTAAGAATGTCTTTATTGGATGGGGATTTTAGTTGCTGTGATGTTGATCTTGATCGCTGACGGCTCTCTTGATTTGTAAATGCGACTACTTTTAGCTTTGATCTTACCGATGACGAGAGTATGGTCTGTATGGCAGTCTGCGCTGTGATATGCTTGTGTTATTCTGATGTTGGTTAAAGACTGCCTGCGTGTTAGATCAAGGTCTAGTTGGTGCCAGTGACCACTTCTAGCATGACGCCATGTTGATTTATGTTTACATTAAAGTGGGTATTAGTTAAACATAGATGATTATCTGAACAGAATTCTAGGAGTCTCTGGCCATTTTCGTTGCTTTTTTTAATGCCATCATGGCCTCAAATGTTAAGGCGGTCCTATTATATGGCTGTGAAACATGGAGAACAACAAAATTGACAATCACGAAGATACAGACTTTCATTAATGGATGCTTACTCAGAATAAAAGGATGGAAATGACAGGACAAAATCACTAACATAGAATTATGGAAATGTACTATTCAAACACCAGTGGATAAAGAGATACAGTGAAGACGATGGCGTTGGATAGGACACACACTACGGAAGCCACCTGAGAATATTACACAACAGGCCCTTTTTTGGAATCCCCAGGGGAAAAGACAAATAGGAAGACCAAGGAATTCTTGGAGAAGACAGATAGAAGCAGAGATGAAGATGATGGGGAAGACATGAAATTATCTTAAAAGAATGGCAAAAAACTGAACGACTTGAAAAGTGTTTGTTGAAGACCTATGCTCCACTGGAAGCTAAAAGGTAGAAGAAGAAGATGATGGCCTAGTCATGGTGGCCAAGATTGTTGGTCGGATCCTGTGCACCCGTTGAAGTCACCAAGTATCATCTTACTGATGTAAGTTGATCACAAACTCAAAAGCTGTTGGTAGAAATTGTTTTTCTCTTCACCTGATGCAGCCATCGTTGATACATACGCACTGATGATGTTTATTAATCCACTCTTTGTATGCAGCTGAAGTATCATTGAACGTTAGGATACTCCTTTTGGCGTGGTTAAGGAGTTTATGTTTGTTGTGTACATCGAAGCCTACAAAATGGAGACTTGCCCTTTCATAAGGTGACCATATTTTTGAAATCCCATTCCGGGACGGAATAATTTTACTTCAATTTTCCACCAATAAAATTACATTTCTTCTTGCTGTCATTTTCAAGTGAATAATACATACATTTTAAAACATCTAATAACATAGGCCTACAATACGTTATCAGGATAATCGGGAGATAAAAAAAAAAACAGTGATACTCACTTAAATTGAAGGTGAAACAGAGATGCTGTACTTTTCAGATGAGTGAATTTTCTGTAAAATGTCCTTCTTTGTATGCAGCATCTTATAAAATTCGACACATGTTCCCTCATAGTTCACTTTGACTTTGGTGATCAACATGGCTTTTAAAGTTTCAACACCTAGTTGTGTTTTATCATTTGTCCACAAACTGTTCATCAGAGAAAACACTCGTTCTGTTGCAGCATTTGTTCCAGGTAGACACAAAAAGAACTCTGCCAACTTCAGAATATGTGAAACGGGCACATGATTGTTTCTGAAGTGGGAAGCTAGTTCAACCCAACGCTGCCCTGGTAATGTTTTATTAAGACTCCACTCACTAATTTTTTGTGAAGTAACGAACTGTTTCATGTAGACATATTCGTCATACATTTCATTTTCTGGAAAGTCGACTGAAGGCACTGTTTGACTCACTAATGATGAAGACTTCTCAATATCTTCCCAATTTGGTGTTCTGTTCAGCATTACCCAGCTGTAATACTCTAGGTTTTGAAAATTATTTGCAGCCCATTTCTTCAAATAACTTAAAGCTGTTTCATAAAATGAAGAAACACTGGCGTTAAACTTTTTCACATCATCACGTGGAAATCCTTCCATTTCCAGCTTTTTAAGGATTATCTGAACTCTTGATGGCAAGAA
Source organism: Megaustenia siamemsis (assembly GCA_032433765.1). Taxonomy (NCBI): domain Eukaryota; kingdom Metazoa; phylum Mollusca; class Gastropoda; order Stylommatophora; family Ariophantidae; genus Megaustenia; species Megaustenia siamemsis. The sequence goes on along the minus strand of JAVIAB010000088.1, from coordinate 39,375,092 downwards.
GCCGTCTTCCAGCTTGGACTCCAAGATAGCTTTCAACCTATTGATGTTGTCAATGACTTCAAATACAGTGACCATCTGTCCCTCTACTTTCTGCACTGCTTCGTGGAAAGAGGATGCCTGACTGTGAACCAAAATAAGCCATGCCTCAGACAGTGGGTTTTCAAAGAATTCCTGTATAAAAACTGGGCATCTGTCTTGAGATTGAAAATATGATTTTAGAGGCAGGAACATGTAAAGAACCCTTTCAACAGCAGGCAAGAGCGCAAGCCACCTAGTTTGTGCATAACCTAAAATCATCTGGAAGTCTGTGTCGACAAACTGACAAAACTCCTTGAGACTTTCAACTCTAACTGTGTATGATTTGAAGTACAGATACATTTTTGCAATAGTCATTTCAACATCAACAAGCAATACGTCTGCAGCTGCTCGAACAGTGTTGTGGAAAATATGGCAAGCACACCCAACACATATCAAACTATGTCCAAGGTTTTCTTTCAGTTTTGTGAAAACATTGTTCTGTCCTTTTCTTTCAGCGCCCCCAAAATTAGAATTTGTGTTGTCTGCACACAATCCAACTACTTTCAGTTCTAAACCATTTTCAGTTAGACAGTCAATAAGAAAACTACTTACTATATCAGATGTTTCACCCAGCAATGACTTCAACTCTAATATTTTAACTTTCAGTCCTTATTGCGATCAAAGTATCTGACAAGCAAAGGAAAAATCTTGATTTCTTTGTGGTTGGAGGCATCTGTCAGTATGGAGATAAATGTTACGTTTTCTAGGTCACATCTCAACTTGTTTAGAGCATGGGGTGTGAACACATTCCGAATAATAGCTTCTGTTTTCGTACGTGCACAACCAAATTTTGGTTCTAAAGTTACCTGAAGCAATTTTGATGTGCAGTCCATAGATCTAAACGTGTGATTGTGCATCACTGTATGATATGCAAAGGCACCTTCTGTAGCAGCTAACTGTTCTTCTTTGTCATCAACCTGTTCAGCTCGAAAAAAATTTGTCAACGACGAGCTTGATGCAGCAGCAGCGACGGCTCTCTTATGTTTATCACTATTTATGTGGCTCTTAATATCATCACGTCCACTATGGTTAATAGTAAACCCGGATGAACATATATTACATCTTACAGTGAAGTCTGATGACGATGTAGACTTTTTTATGAAAGGGTATTCCTTTTGTAAATCTTGATTAAAACTACAATTACGCTTCGGTGTCATTTTTTGCGAAAGTGAAAGTGAAAGTTAGTAACAACGAATATATACGAGATTTAAAACTAGGAGCGCATTCTACTGTTTTGATATTAAACAAAATTGTCTACACAGCAACGGAATAATATTTTTTTTTAAATTGAAGAAATGTACGCCGTATACCAAAATGGCAAAATTGGTAAACGTTTGTGTCCCAAATTATTTTTTATCAAATCCGGGACAAAAGCTAAAAAATATGCCAAAATCGGGACAAAACCGGTACGGCAGCTAATTCGGGACAAAGGTACAAAAAATGTCAAATTCCGGGACTGTCCCGGACAATCCGGGACGAATGGTCACCTTACCTTTCAGGGTTTAGGCCTTGCAAGAAAAAAAATATAATTTTCTTCCTTTACAAAATCACAGTCTGGGAGTCTTGTTTCTTTGATAGCAGCAATACCGACCTGTTGCCTATTTAGTTCTTTATCTATGAGGACTGTTCTACTAATTGGTGTGTTTACATTAACAAGTCAAGGGCACATGGTTCTTACGTTCCATGTGCTACGTTTAAACATTGGTGTTTTTTCCCTCATTTCACTATGCCCACTCTGCCTGGGCACAGAATATGGTGATAGTTCTTTACCCAGTCGCAATATTCCTCTCTCGACTTCGTTTAAAGAATTTCAGAAGGAGGGACGCATTCCATATGTTCGGGATTGAAAGAAGGTGCAGGGGATGCAAGAAAGACTGTTAACGCCGTCTACTGAATTAGGGTTCCTCCCTCCGGGTTTTTACTCTGGGTATACTCCCATAGCCTTCGATTTTAACTAGAATCTAGCCCACAAGGTAGTCGAGGGTTTTGTGGTAGAAGTTTCCTTTCTTCTAGACGGGTTGCCAGCCAAGGTTTACGAGTCCTATCTACCCGGAGCAATATCTAAAGATACAAGTACAGGTTCCCGGACATCCAAAAAAACACTTTACAGGTCAATGTTTGGCTATAGTTCGTTCATAAATTCGTACCCCACAGAATTTATTAATTATCTAGGAAATTCTTTGATGAATTTTAGTTATTCCTTTTCAAAAAAATCTTATTTTTTTCACTGACCTTAGGTCTAATTTTTTGTTCCATTGTCATGCATTTAGGGAAGATTTTTGTTTCTTTAAGATGTACATATGATTTTCTTGGATGTCCTAATTTTTAGAATTTTACAATATCCACATTTGTAGTAATCAACTCATCTTTAAAAAAAAAAATCTCACGTGTTCTCCACACAATCCTAGCACCATTTCGCACTTATTGAACCGTAAATTGTAAGACGCGGCGTTCAGAAAGTAGTTTTGTTGTTTCCGATTTCTTGTGAAAAAAAAATCATAGGCGTATCTTGACAAAATATTGACTGTTAATGTATAATCCTTTGTATGTGATAATTTGTTAGTTATTGTGCAGTTACAACATGATTTTTAAAATCGACAGTTGTTTATCATTTCATGTGTTGACCTTCTGCCAAGCCATTCTCTTAGGCTATGTGGTATCTTTTCCTCTTGCTTCCCTCTGTATATTCGTCCCTCGATTTTCCAGTTGTTACAAAATATCCCAACTGCTCCCTTCTCACTACATGGCCAAAAAGTGATGATTTTTCTTCCTAATATTTGAAATTATCTCTCTTTTTGCTTCGACCTCTTTCAGAACATTTTCATTACTCTTCTTAATTGCCAATGGTATTCTCAACATTCTTCTGTAAAACCACATTCCTACATCCTCCAGTGATTTTCTTGTCTATTGTCCTATTGTTCATGATTCACATCCATATGATAGGACCGGATCTACGTAACATTTAAGAACGCTTATACTTGTTTCTAGTGTCAAAAATGAATTGCATAGTATCTTCCTCATTTTTTGGAAAGCTGCTTTTGCCTGAGCTACTCAGCATCTCATCTCTATTTTACATCTACCATCTGAGGTTAACAATGTTCCCAGATATTTAAATTAATTTACCTGTTTTACTATTGTTTTACTTGTCTTTATTCTGCACTGCTTTGATGTCTTTTTCTTTGATGTTACCATTGCTTCTGTCGTTTTGCTATTAAGGCTGAGTCTTCATTTTTGTTTTCTTACACTATAATGTCCAACATTTCTTGTAACTCATTTTCACTCTTAGCGATTAAGACTGTATCATCAGCATACCTTAGATTATTTATACTATGACCTCCTATTGTTATTCCAGGCATGCCCCTGATGGATCGTACAATAACCTCACATCTCACTATACATATATTATATTATAACAGTTATATTACGATTCAAAAAAAAAAAAGAATGTACACGAGCAGGTCTAAGCATACATAGGAAGTCTTTCAATAGGTGGATGGGACAGAACTTTGAATCTGCAGGGGCGACGGTCAAGCAAGGAAGATACATTAAAGTTGATGATTTTGAGAATGACGCGAGATTTTGAAAATGTTTGAATCAAATCTACTTCTTATACTGCACAAAGTTAAAGTTCGACTGCAATTAGAATGTGATATTAAAATCTCAAAAACGACTCTTTGAAAGATCGTAAGCGACGCTGGTTTCACTTTTAGAAAATTCTGCTACTGGTAACGTTATTGTTTGTGAAAAACCACACCTGATTGCTGTCCGGAACAAATACCTGAGGCAGATCCGTGAGCGACGAAGGGAAAGCTGCAATATATTATATTTGGATGAAACGTGGATCAATGCTCACCGCACATATGAGAAAGAATGGCTATTAGTTGACAGAAAAAATAAAACAGGCATTCCCAGCAGCAAAGGACAACGCATAATATTAGTATACGCTGTGGCAGTAGAGAGAATAGATTCGTTAATGACACACAGCTTATTTTTCAATCAAAGTCTACAGACGGTAGGCATCTACCACACTGAAATGAATGGACGAATTTTCAGAGACTGGATAGAGAACACTTAACACCCCATTCTGGATAGACCTTCATGTTTTGCAATGGACAATGCATCCTATCATAATGCGGTAGCACTAGAGGACACAGTTCCTAATTCGTCAAGCACAAAAGATCAAATCATCACGTGGCTTAGAAAAGTAAATGTTTCCTTTCAAAATACCCAGTTAAAACCAGAGCTGTTGGAACTTGTTAGACAAACTAAGGAGACAAACTTATATCAAACTAATAAAATAATTGCAAAGTAGGACCACACATCTCGTCTCCTCCTACCTCATCATTCGCACCTCAACCCAAAAGAACGTGTGTGGGTTAAAGTCCAAGGGCAAGTTGCTTACGTTTAAAATGTGTGATGTTAAAGAAATGACGCGTAATGCCCTCTCAACGATAGACATTGAATACTGGAGAAAATGTGACGACCATGTGCTCAGAGAAGAAGAAAATACTGTCAACTTGATGGATTGCAGTTTGACCTACAATATTTTTTAACCTCTTAGATACTACTTATTCTCTCTCTCTCTCTCTCTCTCTCTCTCTCTCTCTCTCTGCGATCAAGACTCAATCAGAGTAGGATTCCAGACTCTCTCATGAAGTTAGCTGTCTGTTTAAGCGAATATGCCCTCCTCATTCCAGTGTATTAAATTGAGCTGTTTCTTAAAGCCTTTCCGCTCAGCGGTAGTTTCTATCATAATTAGAGTCTGTTAGATCCAGTCTGATTGACCACTTGTTAATACGTTGCACCGTGTTTTGTGCCAGTGGCCCAGTGCATCCAATTTCAGCCAGCAATTTTTTCAGGTTTGCTTTCCTTAGCCTTTGATTGTCCCCAATCTTCTTGCAAGGCAGCAGATTGTCTTTTCTGTAGGGGGATTCTGCCCTTAGATGGTCGGCCCTCCCAGGTTTACGAGCACGATCTGCCCAAGCTGTAGTAATTGTAGTAAGTTGGTGAATAGACCATCACCATCATTACGATGACGTAGCACACAAAAATGTCGTACGCACAATTTCGCCCCCTTTAGATTCCCAATTGCTCCAGTGAAAGCAGCCTACGGTAAACAAAACACGGTCCAAATACCCCAAAGAGACAAAACTGTGGCCGACAAAGTAGATACTTCTTATTCGGAATGACATATGTATGACATGCGCACAACTTTGTTGATGACATTCTTGCTATTTACTGACTATGTGTGTTTTATGTACTGGTCATTCCATATATTTTTGTTGATGACACGCCTGCTATTTGGCGACTATGTTTGTTTGATACTTTGGTCAAGTTTACCTATCTCTATGACGAAAATATAAAATAAAATAAAAAATCGTGCACTCTTCAATGTGATACAGATATGCCTTTAACCTGCATTCTTAGAAAATTAACGTAACTTACAGTAAAATCTAATGTTTAGGCCACACGCCTTTGATATTTACCTAAAATTATATAACAAAAAACGATATGTGCAAAATTCCAACTATCTTTGTACTTAAATCTTATAAAATCTTAAGATCGGTGAAAAAAAAAAAAAGATTTCATGCACAAATTTACTCAAATTCATCAAACTGTTTCCGAGTTAATTGATAAACTCTGATGGCACGAATTTCTGAACAAACTATAGAAATCAAACCCAATGGACAGTACGATATTCCTGAAAAACATATCACTAACATTGTAAAGAATTCTTTTAATGAATGAAATATCTATAGAATTAATATTCAGCATCGACATAATACATCGCGATAACATTTAACTGCATATTTAAACACAAAAATCGAGAGTCAGAAGCTTCGCTGCTTCCGGTGGCCATCTTGACCGGTAATATTTCTTTTTAAATGCTGATTAATATAAATAATTTGGTAAAAAAAAATGCAATGGAAAAAAAATTGATGCTTGAATTCTTTTATTGTGAAAATAGTTCATTATTAGCAATTCTTAAACTACAGTATACAAATTAACACAGCAAAAACAGAGGCTATAAGAATATGCAAATTAAGACACCCATTAAATATTAAGATCAAATATAAATAAATAAAACAATTAGAGGAATTCAAGTATTTGGGCACAATGTTCACAGAAGATGGAAAACTAGACAGAGAAATTGACATGAGAATACAAAAAGCAAATGCTGTCACATACCAACTTTCACCATTGCTAAGACATCCAAACATTTCTATTCTATGCCAGCTAAACAACAAATGATAAATAGCATTTTCATACCAACTTTGTGCTATGAAAGTCAAACATGGACCCTTTCTAAATCCCATTTAAGAAAGATATGAGATGCGATGCTTGAGAAAAGGAACAAACAACACAAGAAGAGATAGAATACCAAATGAAACCATAAGAAAAATAGTAGGAACTAAACCCTGCCAAGAATATATAGAACAACAACAACTTAAATGGTTTGGCCACCTGGTCAGAATGAACCCTTACCAATCACCATCAAGGGCGTTCTTCTCGAGAATGCATGGAAAAAGACCAAGAGGAAGACCCAGAAGAAGATGGATAGATGCAGTGACAGAGACATGTAACAACAAAGCAAAATCACTAATTCAGACAGTTCGAGCAGTTCAAGAACGATAAATGATATAAATCACGACACCTTGTAGGTATCAGTGAAAAGTGAAAAGAAGAAAAGAGGATTAACAATTCTTATATTTGTATTCATGATCTGTGCAGAAAAAGAAAAGCAAAACTAGAACTGGTCAATTTCCCATTCCAATCCATAGGCGAGGGTAGCGGTTAATCGGATTAAACTTATTACCAAATTTTGTGCCTTTTGCCATAAACCCGGTGTAGTATATCACGTGTCCACCAGACAACCACGCGCTCCACCATCCATAACTTCCCCCAGCTATTATCACGTGATCACACTTGGTTAGAATAGCCATATGGACGTGGTGAGATACACGGGGCATAACAACAGAACCATTACCTGATAAATTAGCTTCGCACCAGTTGAGATCATTACTAGCAATAAAAAATGTTATGTTTCTACCAGGAAATCTTGATCTCATCCAATCAAACGCCTTTAAAAATAAGATTTCTGCGGGACCCCAAAACCTAAATGTTGGATGTCAAGGAAATCCCCTCGTCGTACGTGTACTCCCACAATCAAAGATGATCTTTGTTTAGCCCGAACATCGTTCAAAATACTGTCAGCTTCGTTAGCAATATTGTCTTTGAAAGTAAATTCCTGCCTGACGATATCCATTATATCCAAGAAATATAAGAAGGACAGAAGATATCCATTAATTTGCACATGACTAGGGGGAAGCTTCATCAGCTTGGGGTCAAATTGAGCAGATTCCACTAATCTTGTCCATCTGAAAAAGAAACGATAAACAATGTTAATGTATGACTAGACTTGCATGTATTTATGTAATAATAAGAATAAGAATAATAAAATTTCTTTTTTTTTAAAATCTAATGTTTATGCCATATGATCAAAATATTAGTAAGAATCATCATGAGACACGCAAGGAACCAAATAAAACCCGAAATAAGTGAAGAATAATGTAGACATGTTGAAAGAAAAGGCACCAATAATGCAATTTACATCTTTAGAACATTCATAGAAAGAGCTATAGAGGTTAAGAAAGATCTGCTTATATGCTTCACCCTCTACACAAATCATTTGACAATGTAAAGCATGTGGGAATAATCAATATGCTGAAAAAATTAAACATTGATAGCAAGGGTCTGAGAATCTTAAAAAAATACATGTATTGGCAACAAACAGCCATTAGAACTGACAACCAAACAGAATAGTTCTTATATATAAAACAGGGAGTCAGACAAGGCTGTGTTCTGTCACTGGATTTGTTCTCACTTTACAACAAAAATATAAGCTCTATAATAGCGAAAAAAAGTAATTGAAGTCAACGGTCACAACTTAAACAATCTGCGATATAGGGATGACACAGTCTTAATAGGAGAGACGGAGAAAAAGATACAATAAATTAAAGTCATCATAGAGAAAGAAAGCAACAAGAAAGGTCTCAGTCTGAAGAGTAAGAAAACAGAATTAATGGTCATTAATGGAAGATGCAACAACTTAAATAAGAGGCAGAACAGCATAAAACAACATATAAATTAAGAAATTGAAGAAAAAAGTCTTGTGCAACAAGGATATGTCAATGGAAGTGAGAAGAAGAGATCATTGGTGTTATATAGAGCTATTTCTGTACTTTGGAAGCGAATCATGGCCAGTAGACACACACATGAAGGGACGATTAGAGGCCAAAGAGATGGGATTTCTCAGAAGAATTGTGAACGTTCCCTAGACAGCTAAAGGGACCACCGATCACTTACTCAAAGAGACCAAAACAGAAAGGGAGCTCCTAAAAACATAAGAAATAATCAATGAACATTTTTCTTTGCTCATCATGAGAAGAAGAAAGTTGGAATACCTAGTTACAACTGGCAAATTACAGGGAAAGAGAAATCTGGGACGAAAAAGGAAGTATATAGGCCTACTTGATTACTTGGTGTCATGACGTAGGCAACAGTCAATAACAGAAACCATGCTATGCATTGTGGATATAAAATTGTGGAAGGACATTATCGCCTACGCTAACTGGTATGCCACATGATGGTGATGAATGTTTATATATTTAGAACATTTGTTTTTACTTCTTAATTCGCTTAATACCGGCTTGCTTTAAACACTCATCTAACGTTTGAGTTGAGTGCGTCAAGATCGACACAAAATTCATCATCATCATTGAGTGCCGTCTCCGCAACGAAGGTTGGCTACCATGGAGCGCCAGTCTGCTCTATCTCTTGCTTTGATGGTGCAGGTTGTCATCGGTTGATTTGTCCATCTTTTGATGTTACTCGTCCATGTTAATCTTGGTCTGCCTCTGCCTCTTTTACTTTGTATTTTCCCCTCCAGGATTACTTTCAGTAGGCTGTTGTGTCTTTTAACATGGCCTAAGAATCGCATTTGTCTTGTTCTAATTGTGTTCAGAAGTTCTCTTTTCATTTTTAGTTGTTTTAAGACTTCATCGTTTGTTTTCTTTTTCTTCCATCCAATTCTACCTATTCTTCTATATATCCACTTTTCAAAGGCTTCAATTCTCTGTTCTGTTTTCTTGTCTAATGTCCATGTTTCAGCACCATATAGGAATATTGAGAAGATGTAACATTTTGCTATTCTTAGTTTTAGCTCTGGTGTTATTTGTTTTGATGTTAGTATGTCCTTCATGACATTAAAATTACTTTTTGCCATTCCTACACAATTCCCACACCAAATTAGAGATGAAAATAAAACCTGCTCAAATTCCCAGTGGTGCTCCTGGAATAGGACAATTCAATCTGGCCACGCGAGTAAGGATCGAAAATTCTAAACACGTTACTTATAATTGTCCTTCTTATCGGGTGTGTTTGGCCTCAAGGCGCAAACCAAATTTACAAACCAAAATTCGACACATTTACGCGCATTTAACGTTCTTTTAAGGGCTTATGATGGTGATGACTATTCACGCATTAAACGGACATCGTAAGGATTGCTTTAAACTGTGTTGCGCACTTTACTATTCGTTACTTTTCTTTTCGTTACTAATTTTTTTTGGGGGTCTCGAAGCGTTTGGCTCAGATGCCAGTTTGTAAAATCAAATCTCAAGACAATACACAGAAAGTATTAAAGGAATCTGTATGGTGAGCATTGATCGTGCTTCATCCAAATGGACAATATCAAATTATTCATTGCCCATCTCATTGACTTCACTTAAACACTTACTTCTCACGGCTACTAGATGTGGATTCTCACAAATTATGTTTATTTTTCGACAGCATACTGTCTAAAGCGCCCGGGCGCTGCCTGGGTCCGAAAGGGAAGTAAAGAACAGTGGCGCTGTACCCTACCAGGCATTATCGTAAGAGGCGGCTAAGGAGGATTAGACATGGGACTGGCTATCCCGTAAAAAAGAAAATAAGCCGAAAAAAACTTCACAAACATGGACAAGTCTAAGAAAAGAATAAAAGTATATAGGCCATCAATAAAAGATAACGGCTCTCTGTCTAAGGTATGTATGACGCAATCCGGAGAAAGCTGTAAGCAGTCCGGGTTGCCGACTCACCTTTTGTCTACCAGGAAATCCTGCAGAATTGGCACCTGAAATCTTCGTACCCTAAACAAACAAGGAAACGCTGCACAGGTAGCAGTAAAAATGAGAAATTACAAAATAGATATTATAAGAATGTGCAAAACAAGATGGCTAGGAACGGAAAGGATAAAACTAAATACTGCAGAGATGATTTTATCATCAGGACACCAGGAACCTGGAGCACAATATAGTGAAGGGGTAGCTATAATGTTATCAAGGAAAGCACATAAGACACTGATAGAATGGGAAGCAGTATGGTCAAGACTAATGAGAGCAACATTTAAAAAACAAAAATAAAATACTCCTTATCCAATGCTACGCACCAACCTATGATAAGGATGATTTAGTTAAAGATGAATTCTATAAACAGTTGCAATGTCAGATGGAGGAAAGATGAGCTAAGGATATTATAATCTTGATGGGACATCTAAATGCTAAAGTAGGATCGAACAACAGAGGCTTCGAAGAAATTATGGGAAAACATGGACTTGGAGATATAAACGAGAATGGAGAGATATTTGTGAACTTCTGTGCTCTTAAGCAAAGGAGGAATAATATTCCAAAACAAAAGAATACATAAAGCTACATGGGTGTCACGGGATCATAGAACGAAGAATCAAATTGACCACATATGTATTAATAATACATTTAAGTCATCCTTATAGGATGTAAATGTCTAGAGGAGCAGATGTGGCTTCAGTTCAATATCTTCTGCTAGTCAAACTTAAATTTAAAATAAAAAGATATACTACAACGAATAAGGATAGAAAGTATTTCAATGTAGGGTTTCTTAAAGAACAAGGAATTAAAGATAAATTTAACTAATCGTTGAGTGATATCTATTTTACTAATCCTTGATTGATAATTATTTAACGAACCCTTGATGGGTGTCTAGTTAACGTACCCTTGATTGGTGTCTATTTAACAACCCTTGATTAGTGTCTCTTTAGTGAACCCTTGAATTGTGTCTATTTAATAAACCCTTGATTGGTTTCTTTTTAACGAGTCTTTGATTGATGTCTATTTAACGAACTCTTAGTTGGTGTCTATTTAAAGAAATCTTAATTGGTGTCTATTTAACGAACCATTGATTAGTGCATATTTAACGTACCCTTGATTGTTGTCTATTAAACAAACCCTTTGTTGGTATCTATTTAACTAACCCTTGATCGATGTCTATTTAACGAATCCTTGATTGGTGTCTATTTAACGAATCCTTGATTGGTGCTTTTTAACGAACCCTTGATTGGTGTCTATTTAACGAATCTATGATTGATATCTATTTAACGTATCGTTGGTTGATGTCCATTTAACGATTTCTTGATTTATGTCTATTTAACGAACTCTTGATTGTTGTCTCTTTAACGAAAAGTCGATTGATGGCTATTTAACGAACTCTTGATTGGTGTGTATTTAACGAACTCTTGATTGGTGTCTATTTAAGGAACCCTTGATTGGTGTCTATGTAACGAACCTTTGGTTGATGACTTTTTAACTAAACCTTGTTTGGTGTCTATTTAAGGAACCCATAATTGGAGTCTATGCATCCATCCCTAGATTGGTGTCTATTTAACGAACCCTCGATTAGTGTCTATTTAACGAACCCTTGATTGATATCTATTTAGCCAACTCTTGATTGGTGTATATTTAACGAAACCTTGATAGAAATCTATATAACGAATCCTTGATTGGCGTCTATTTAACGAACTCTTGATTGGTGTCTATTTAACGAATCCTTGATTAGTGTATATTTAACGAATCCTTGATTAGTGTATATTTAACGAACTCTATATTGGTGCCTATTTAACGTCCCTTGATTGGTGTCTATTTAACAAACTATTGATTGATTTCTACTTAAAGAACTCCTGATTAGTGTCTATTTAACAAAATCTTGGTTGGTGTCTATTCAACGAACTCTTTATTGATGTCTAACTAAAGAACTTATTGGTGTCTATTTAAGGAACTATTGATTGGTGTCTATTTAACGATCCCATGATTGGTGTCTTTTTATCGAACTCTATATTTGTTTCTATTTAACGAACCCTTAATTGGTGGTTATTTCACGAACTCTTGATTGATGTCTATTTAAAGAACTAATTATTGATGTCTATTTAACGAACTCTTGGTTTGTTTCTATTTAACGAACATTTGATTGGTGTCTATTCAACGAACCCTTGATTGGTGCCTATTCAACGAACTCTTGATTAGTGTCTATTCAACTAACTCTTGATTGGTGTCTATTCAACTAACTCTTGATTGGTGTCTATTTAACGAACTCTTGATTAGTGTCTATTTAACGAACTCTTGATTAGTGTATATTCAACTAACTCTTGATTGGTGTCTATTCGACTAACTCTTGATTGGTGTCTATTCAACGAACACTTGATTGATGTCTAATTAAAGAACTTATTTCTGTCTATTTAACTAACTCTTGATTGGTCTGTATTCAACTAACTCTTGATTAGTGTCGATTTAACGAACACTTGATTGATATCTAATTAAAGAACTTATTGGTGTCTATTCAACGAACACTTGATTGATGTCTAATTAAAGAACTTATTGGTGTCTATTCAACGAACACTTGATTGATGTCTAATTAAAGAACTTATGGGTGTATATTCAACGAACACTTGATTGATGTCTAATTAAAGAACTTATTGGTGTCTATTCAACGAACACTTGATTGATGTCTAATTAAAGAACTTATTGGTGTATATTCAACGAACACTTGATTGATGTCTAATTAAAGAACTTATTGGTGTCTAATCAACGAGCACTTGATTGATGTCTAATTAAAGAACTTATTGGTGTCTATTCAACGAACACTTGATTGATGTCTAATTAAAGAACTTATTGGTGTCTATTCAACGAACACTTGATTGATGTCTAATTAAAGAACTTATTGGTGTCTATTCAACGAACACTTGATTGATGTCTAATTAAAGAATTTATTGGTGTCTATGCAACGAACACTTGATTGATGTCTCATGAAAGAACTTATTGGTGTCTATTCAACGAACACTTGATTGATGTCTAATTAAAGAACTTATTGGTGTCTATTCGACGAACACTTGATTGATGTCTAATTAAAGAACTTATTGGTGTCTATTCAACGAACACTTGATTGATGTCTAATTAAAGAACTTATTGGTGTATATTCAACGAACACTTGATTGATGTCTAATTAAAGAACTTATTGGTGTCTATTCAACGAACACTTGATTGATGTCTAATTAAAGAACGTATTGGTGTCTATTCAACGAACTCTTTGTTGGTGTCTATTTAAAGAACCCTTGATTTGTTTCTATGCAACAAACTCTTGATTGGTGTCTATTCAACGAACCCTTGATTGGTGTCTATTTAACAAACTCTTGATTGATGTCTAATTAAATAATTTATTGGTGTCTATTTAAAGAACTATTGTTTGGTATCTATTTAACGATCCCTTGATTGGTGTCAATTTAACGAACTCAATATTCGTGTCTTTTTATTGAACCATTGATTGGTGTCTAACGAACTCTTGATTGGTGCCTATTTAACGAACCCATGAATGGTGTCTATTTAACGAACCCTTGATTGGTGTCTCTTTAACGATCGCTTGATTGGTGTCTATTTAACGAACCATTGATTGATATCTATTTAACGAACCCTTGATTGGTGTATATTTAACGAACCCTTGAAAGATATCGATTTACCGACTCCTTGATTGGTATTTATTTAACGAACTCTTGATTGGAGTCTATTTAACGAACCCTTGATTGGTTTTTATTTAACGAATCTTTGATTGATGTCTATTTAACGAGTTTTTGAGTGATGTCTAATTAATGAAACTTTGATTGGTGTCTATTTAACAAACCCTTGATTGGTGTCTATTTAACGAAACCGTGTTTAATGTCTATTTAACGAACCCTTGATCGGTGTCTGCTTAACGAATCTTTGATTGATATCTATTTAACGAATCTTTGATTGATATCTATTTAACGAGTCTTTGATTGATGTAATTTTAACGAACCCTTGATTGGTGTTTAGTTTAACGAACCCTTGATTGAAATCGATTTAACTAATCCTTGATTGGTGTCTATTTAACGAACTCTTGATTGGTGTCAATTTAACGAACCCTTGATTAGCGTCTATTTATCGAACTCTTCATTTGTGTCTATTTAACGAATCTTTGATTGATATCTATTTAACGAATCTTTGATTGATGTCTATTTAACGAGTCTTTGATTGATATCTATTTAACGAGTCTTTGATTGATGTCTATTTAACAAAACTTGATTGGTGTCTATTTAACGAACCCCTGATTTGGGTTAATTTAATGAACCCTTGAATGGTGTCTATTTAAGGAACCCTTGATGATGTCTATTTAACGAAGCCTTGATTTGTGTCTATTTAACGAATCTTTTGATTGATATATATTCAACGAATCGTTGATAAATGTCTATTTAACGCATTCTTTGCTTGATGTCTATAGAACGAACCTTTCACTGATGTCTATTTAATGAACCCTTGATTGGTGTCTATTTAATCAACTCTTGATTGGTGTCTATGTAACTAACCCTTGATTTGTGTCTATTTAACGAAAAATTGATTGATATCTATTTAACGAACCGTTTGTTGATGTCTATTTAATGAACACTTGATTGGTGTCTATTTAACTAACCTTTGATTGATGTCTATTTAATGAACACTTGATTGGTGTCTATTTAACGAACCATTGATTGATGTCTATTTAACGAACCCTTGATTGGTGTCTATTTAACTAACCTTTGATTGATGTCTATTTAATGAACACTTGATTGGTGTCTATTTAACGAACCTTTGATTGATGTCTATTTAACGAACCCTTGATTTGTGTTAATCTAACGAACCCTTGAGTGATGTCTATTTAACAAATCTTTGATTGATATCTATTTAACTAATCGTTGATTGATGTCTATTTAACGATTCTTTGGTTGATATCTATTTAACGAATCTATGATTGATGCATATTTAACGAATCTTTGATTGATGCTTATTTAGCAAACGTTTGATTAATGCATTTTTAGCAACCTTTAATTGATGTCTATTTAAGAAACCTTTGGTTAATGCCTATTAAAAAAAACACTTTTGATTGATGTCTTTTTAAATAACATTGGAATGATGTTAATTTAACGAAACTTTAGTAGATTATAATAATTTACAACTACTCTTGTTGGCTCTTGAAATTGCTATTGTGACCCACTCGCATGCTGCCGACATTATTGTTTCCTTGCTTGCGTTCATCGGATGATTCAATGAATAGACCTCTTTGTCATCCAGACGTGAAGAGGACGTTAAGTAGGCATGTGTGTGCTGTTTTGTGGTTTACAGTAGAACTGTCAGCTTTCACCATTGCTAAGACATCCAAACATTTCTATGCCAGCTAAACAACAAATGATAAATAGCATCTTCATACCAACTTTATGCTATAAAAGTCAAACATGGACCCTTTCTAAATCACATTTAAGAAAGATCAATACATGTGAGATGCGTTGCTTGAGAAAAGTAACAAACAACACAAGAAGAGATAGAATACCAAATGAAACCATAAGAAAAATAGTAGGAACAAAACCCTGCCAAGAATATATAGAACAACAACTTAAATGGTTTGGTTACCTGGTCAGAATGAATCCTCACCAATCACCATCAAGGGCGTTCTTCTCGAGAATGCATGGAAAAAGACCAAGAGGAAGACCCAGAAGAAGATGGATAGATGCAGTGATAGAGACATGTAACAACAAAGGAAAATCAATAATTCAGACAATTCGAGCAGCACAAGAACGACAAATGATATAACCACGACACCTTTTAGGTATCAGTGAAAAGAGAAAAGAAGAAGAAGTAGAACTGTGATATTTGCACCTCTCGGCCCAACATATCCTACTTCAGCGTGGAATTGGTTTTGGTTTGGTTTTGGTTATGGAAGGCCCCGGTATCACTGCAAACGAATTAAAACCCATAATTGCTCAACCGTCCGTGCCAGTGGAATCATCCGAATTACTAACTCATCTCCAAAACAAAGAAAAGTAGCTGTAGTCCCCATCATAGCAGTCTCAGCAAACGCCAAAAGACATAAGGCGAAACCGCACAGAAAGTGAACACAGAAATTAAACAACATGTATTGATTCAATGGTTTACTAAATAGATAATTTAGTTTAAATGGTTTACTATAATTAATTTATTTATGGTTTACTAAATAGATAATTTAGTTAACTTGACAAATGGTTTACATTGACAAATAGATAACAACAGCGTGGAATCTTTGAGTACAGGGTTGCATTCCATCTTGATCACTACTTATCTAGCCAGATTAAACTGATTAGTCTGTTACCGCGGACTCCGCGAAGTAGCTTTGCAAGGTCTAAACAGTTAGGATAATGGCAAACAAAATATAAAGTCCCATCTCATCTGCGCTCGCTAAGGAATCATTGGCAATTTAAATTGGAATGGAATACGCTAAAAATGTACGGAGAAAATTGCTAAGCATTACAAATATATTGTACTGAAACTGATATATTCATTCAAAAAAATATATATCGCTTTTTCCTGAAAAATATTAATAAAACATATCTATGCCTACTTAACAGATGAACTCTGGTGAAGTAGAAGTAACAAGCAACAAGAGTAGCCGAATGTGTGTGTCACTGCCAAAGCTAACTGGTAACAGTACAAGTAGTAAGGAAAACCAGAGCCACGCGATCCAATTTCGCAATCAATCGAACCGCAGACTGATCTTCTAGCTTTGAACACGATATGTCCCTTGTCAATCACCACAGACAGAGGCTCGACACGTTGCATGAAACAAATTGTAACCATGATGTGATAACAGTAGATCCAGTTATCAATACTTTGTCTCGATTTAACGAGCTGCTGCACAACATTTTCGACGCACACCTATCCAACAATCCAAAGAACCTTCCATCCATGCATGCTACTGTACTTCCTTCAGGAATTCATCCAAACATCAAACCAACAGTCCATCCTTCCAACCATGAATCCAACAATCGATCTATGTATACAACCATTCATCTTTCCATTAAACCAACAGTCCAACCATTCAACAACACATCCAATCATCAATATTTTCAACTGTCCATCCATCAAACCAACTATACAAGGTAGTACATTTAACAGTTCATAACCATCGCTCCATCCAACCCCACATCTATCCAACCATTAATATATTCTAGCATCAATTTAACCACTCATCAAACCATTTATCCATACATCCATCCAAACATGCATCCTTACGTCTAATCAAATATCCTTCCATACAAGCAAGGTAAAGGTAAAGTATGAAACTTGAACCGGCGTCTTAGCACGCGAGTTTCCACCCATATGTGCTCGGCCGCCTATCCAGAAGTGTTCGGAGATCTCTGGATAGTGTCGCTTCAAGCATCGAAACCAACGATGCGTGGTCTGGGTCGATCGTGGGGGTATTTTTGTTTTCCAACCACGAGTACAATTCACACTGCTCCCAGCGGGAATCGAACACGGGCTGTCCGAACGTCGAGAGCCCAGTCGGGTGGTTTTCCCAACTAGGCTACAGAGGCCCCCTTCCATACAAGCAATTACCCAATTGCCAATATATACATCCATTTAACTCTCGAACCAATCATGCAAACATTCAAACAACCATCAATCAATCAATTTAATGAACATTTGATTGATGCCTATTTCACAAACCTTTGATTGTTGCCTATGTAACAAACATAATGAATTCATACTCAATTCTTCTATCAATTCGACAATTGTCCTTGCATAAGGGCGTCCATCTATCAATTTATCTCCATCCACTGATAAAACACCCTGATCGCCTTAAACAAACTGACGTGGTCTCTTGCATGTGAGACACGTGCTATAATCAGCAACATATTTAAAGCGGAATATAATGAAATTAAATTAAAATCAAGTCAAACATGTGTTACATGAAATATAACAAATGTAAAGTAAAGTTTCCATTACCGCTTCAGGGCGTATAATTTCAGAGCCCATGCTATGAGTATATAGCGCATGTTTATAGTTAATGCAATACATCCAGTCTACTACTAATTTTTTATATGAAACGTTCTGGTACCCATTTTCAGAGGCCAAGTGAATTTTGGAGCCTTATCTATCCATAAAAATATTTGCCACGTCTGGGAATTGAAAAGGACACCGATCAAGTCAACCAGAAGTGGACATACTAATTACTGAGCAACTGCAGCCACATAAAATATAATGATTAAGAAAAACTAAACTTCATACATTACGACCGACGTGAAACATAAAATTATTTCAGCAATTTTTGTATACGGGCGTCTCTAAATATAGTTTGGGGTAAGCCTAGAGCTTAAATTTAATTTTCTTAAAACAATTTTATAGATGCATCCATTAAAAATGGTTGGGGGTAAGAAACATAAAATTGATTTTTTTCAGCAAATATATTGTACGGATGTCTCTAAATAACGTTTGGGGTAGCCTGGAGGATAAATTTAATATTTTTAAAAATTTCATAAGCGTATTCATCAAATAACTGTCGGGAGTAAGAAACATAAATTAAATTTTTTAAACAAATATTTTTCATGGGTGTCTCTAAACAACGTAGGGGTTAAGACTAGTGGTTACATTTAATTTTGTAAAAAAAATTTCATAGGCGTATCCATTAAACAAATTTTGGGGTGTCATTTTTTTAGTTGTGTTATGAGTGATGTGTAACCTTCATGCTTTGTAGTACCATTTTTTTTCAGCGGGATTATGTCATGGGAGTAGCCTTCATGTTTGTTAGTACTTTCTTTTAGTTGAATTGTGATAGGAGTGTGATCTTTCAGTTTAGTCTTTCAATGTGGTGTTTTTAGTGTGAAACATCATGAGAAGAGGAAAATTCTCTATCCAGGACCAGTATAATGATATCCCCCGCCTGAAATGCGAATGTCTTAAAATCGACGCTCCATTTGTACAACGCGTTGCACATATGATCTTGGCTCTCTATGGTAACTTTAACGGACGGCATTTTAAAACTTGTGTGGCATGAACGGTTATAACTCTGAAGTAGGGTGAGTTGCATGTGGACATAGCAAAATCGGTTGTTTCTCGTAAAATATCGTCACATCCGCTGTTTCAAGGTCCTATTAAAACGTTCCACTACTGTGGCCTTAATATCCTTTTTCTGGGTAGTCAGAAAGTGAACATTTTCGTCCTCGAAAAATTTATGAAGCGTTCAACTAAAATAATTAGGAGCCATTATCGATTTTAAGACGCAGTGGTTTCCTATGAGGAAATATTTTACCCACGACCCCCACAAAAGTCGTCCCCGTTTTGGCCCATATGGGTACGGACCAGGTATATTTACTGTAATAATGGCTGTCATTCCCAGTAACAACATATATCTTGCTACGGTACGGGAACAACTAGCTCTTAGATATTATGTAGAAACCCTTACAGAAATACCGTTTTCTCACAACAGGCAGAGCCAATATAAAAGCTGTAAACAGATGTTTCCACCCATCGTCCATCCCGACTGCAACGCCCTATTTCTCTCCCCCTCTCTCTATCTATCTCTCTCTCCCACTCTCTCTCTCTGTGAGCCACCACCTCTGCTGATATTTATCTTTTTAATCGATCATGCTTTTCTTTTCCTATTTATGTGTGAGTTTATGTCTGTTTTGAGAATATCCATTTCAGCACTTTCTCTGTCACTATTCCGAAAGTCACATCACGTTCCCCCCAAAGTACATGACAAAGTAATTAAAATACGTTCAAACGTTTAACTATGAGTCGAACAGTATTCTACGTCTTATCTGTTCATCGAATATTATTTACCACCCCGCCCCCACACATATCGCTCTGTCACCCATAAGAAGTTATTAAAATCAATGGATCGGGCGGACATCATCAATGCCCTCCGAGATGTGGGAAGAGCACAGGACTTCGACAAACACAGATCCACGTCACTTCTTTGGATGATGGAAATGGGAGTTAAGTTGGGCACAGCCAGAAATGAGACACTTAGTGGCCGTGTAAGAAGACTTATCAACCAACATAGAACTGGAGTCGTCAGTCACTGGACACTGAGGGAATTGCTGAGGAGGGGATCTGAGCAACTATGGACATGTTCGGAGTGCAATGATGATGATCCGCAAATAACTCAATAACTCAAGTTATTAAAATAATAATGTGGTCACCTATGCGTTGGCCAGTATTATTCTTATTAACTGTTATACCCTAACTCACTAATTAATTGCCCCTTTTCCATAATTATCTGCCCCTTAATTTTGTATTATATCACCTTGCCCAATATCTCTAATAGATACACTAAGCGCCCCCAACAAAAACAGCAACATAAAAAATGAGGGTGCAACACCCTATTTTAGAATGGGTAGCCATACTAAACTACATTCATGTGCGGTTGTTGTGGAGGTGTGTGCCAAAATGCAGGTGAACCGTGTTGGATACAGTCGGCAACATGCATTGGGGCCATAGATAAATAGTATGGGAAACGTGTATGAGCACCACCCTGTGATAGATGATTAGTGTGGAAAAAGATTTGAGTGCACCCTGTGTGAGCTGAATAGACTGGGACAGATGTGAGTGTGCCCTGTGAGAGATAAATAGTGTGGTAAAGACTTGAGTACACCCTGTGAGAGATCGCCAGATATGTTTTAAACAAATTTCACTCCCCAACAACAAGCCAAACAACGTGTAAGCTGTTCTGCTATTTGGGTGTCTAACCAAAGAAAATAACAAAAATAACATTGACATGCTCTTGAAATCCACATAATCACATACACGTGGACATACTTACTCTGTTATAGTTTCATTACAACCCACATGTTGCAACTTGAATGCCTTTTCCAAATCTGTGCCAGGATATATAAACATCTTTCTGCCCTGAGCGTGTGCTAGGCCTAGCAACGATGCGTATTTGAACATCTGGTTCCCCAATCTTCCATCGTTTATATCAGCTGAAGTCAAATACAATGTAATATTTCCCTCAACTTTCATTGTTGTTGATACGTTTTCTGAAGTATTCGGTCTAACACCAAAGTATGACATACTAAAGTCTTTAGTAGCGCTGCCGAGATTTATGTCTGACATTTTCGACTTACAAATATCAGTTTCTTGGATCACGTAATTCCAGCTGTTTCTGTAAAAGTAGAGAAACTAAATAAAATAATAGCAATTGTTAAAAAAAATAAAAAATTGGTATGCTGACAGCTTTATGCGGTAACGGACACAAAAAAAATCGACGTTTCAGCCAAGAAGGCCTTCAGCTGGAACAAAAACAAAAACAAAAAATGTATATATAAGTATATGTAAATAAATCTAACTACATGGCGATTATATGCTAGATACTCAAAGAAGGAAATAAAAAAAGTTCACTTCCTTGTGTTCCAGAGCGTGGTCAACCTCCGAATGGACTAAAATGGGAGGGCGGGATGAGCAAATATGTATCTCACTGACCAGGCAGTCAGGAGAGAAGATAGAAAGGAAGGGTTCTAAAAATATGGGGAGGAGGGTACAAGATATGTATAAGCTGTGCATATCAAACTCTATGTGTGCACACCAAACCAATGTGTAAAAAACATGTGTATATAAAAATACATGCGTACCAGCATAAATCCATGTATATATTGCCATACTGCACACAGAAGAAAACACAAAGGTGCCCAAATATGCCAATACATACGTAGACGAATATATCTACATGTATAGCTTCTGTAGCTCATGGGTGTAAGGAATCGTAGTAGGTGTCCTATGTGTATGAGAGCGATATGTTCATACCTTGGGGGGACAGCGAACCCAACTGGGCAATGAGGCGATTCTCAAGGGCGAACCGGCTGCGATTGCTGGAGTGACAAGAGACAATGCCTGTGACTTGCATGTCAGGTTTACCACTGTGGCCAGGGGAGTTGAAATGGGCAGACACCGGGCTGCCAGTCTTATGCTCAACATCACGAAGATGCTCATAAAATATGTCGACCAGACTCACTCACATACGTCATCTGGCAATGTTTACATATTACGACGTAGACGATATTCCGTGACACACAAGTGAACTCCTCCTTCATGACGAATCGCTTAGAGGGGAACAAGACTGAATCGATGCATAGCACGTAGTCATAGGTTCTGTATATTCGACGTCCACAATTCGGGTCGTAATGGCTTTCTTGACATTCCTGGCTCTTACTGGAGAAGTTGGAGTTCGTCTGTCCCATGCTATGCTGGGAAACTACTAGTCCATGAACAGATGCAGGATAAAATGAGCATACTTGATGAGAGATCACACCAGCTAGGACTGAAGATTAATAGAGATAAGACCAACATTATTAGAATTAATACACTTGGCATTACAAAAAAAAAATAGGAGAAATACCTCTATTAGATGTACAATCTTACTTATATCTAGGCAGTAATATAGATAAAGAGGGAGGAACAGAAAATAATACCAAAATAAGGATATCAAAAGCAAGAGGAGCTTTCATTGCACTGGGAAACATATGAAAATCCAAAGAAATTAGGTTAAATACAAAAATAAAAATTTTCAACTCAAATGTTAAGGCGGTCGTATTATATGGCTGTGAAACATGGAGAACAACAAATTTGACAATCACGAAGATACAGACTTTCATTAATGGATGCTCACGCAGAATAAAAGGATGGAAATTGCAGGACAAAATCACTAACATAGAATTATGGAAATGTACCAGTCAAATACCAGTGGTTAAAGAGATACAGCGAAAACGATGGCGCTGGATAGGACACACACTACGGAAGCCAACTGAGAGTATTACACAACAGGCCCATTTTTTTGAATCCCCAGGGGAAAAGGTAATGAGGAAGACCAAGGAATTCTTGGAGAAGACAGATAAAAGCATAGATGAAGATGATGGGGAAGACATGGAATGATCTTAAAAGAATGGCAAAAAACAGAACGACTTTGAAAGTGTTTGTTGAAGACCTATGCTCCATTGGGAGATAAAAAGGTAAAAGAAGAAGAAAGAAGAATGATGCGCATTGTCTCCAGAGTCATTTCCAGTCGTTTTGTTCACGTGTTGCCGAGATTCAGGGTCGTCAATATTTACTCAATCGCGGACAGGACCAACCTCTGCTATAAGAGAACAAGATGACCAACTCAATATGGATATATAATGAGCATATATATATATTTATTTATATATAGTAAAACAAAGTCAGTTTCACAATACCATCATGGTAGTAGAAAGTAAAGAACGCATGCTTGCTAATGATAGACACAATCTACAGAAAACAAAGCTACAGTTGAGGAACATGGTTTAATTCGACACGAAAAGGTACAGATAAATTATTGGCATACCTTCTGCTTCTTCTTTCTTTCAGCTCTCTGTGGAACATAGGTCTTCAACAAACACTTTTCAAGCCGTTCAATTTATTGCCATCCTTTTAAGATCGTTCCATGTCTTTTCCATTATCTTCATCTCTGCTTCCTCTGTCTTCTCCAAGAATTCCTTGGTCTTCCTCTTTGTCTTTTCATCTGGTGATTCCAAAAAGGGCCTGTTGTGTAATACTCTCAGTTAGGAGACGCACCAAGATGGCGCCCTGTTAACTGGCCTTTTCATAAGCCTCACAGATAAGTGCTGTTTTCCAGTGAAATTTCCTGTTTATTTGTTTGTTTTTATTTATTTTTTAAGAGATCATGTGATTGTACGCGCTTTCTATTTGATGTAATTCATTTTGCTTCTTTTGATTCATTGCATTTTGTTATAATTTCCTTATCTCATCATTTACCTTGCTGCACTATTGAACGCGTCAAAATGGCGGTTTGTTTACGCCGGTCTGTCGTCAAGGACGCGTAAGTCATTTAATTTGTAGAAAGCTAACAGTGTTTCCGCGTGCTGCTGAGCAAGTTACTGGAGTTGGCCAGTTTATAACGTGGAACGGGTTCTAGGCCGTGCGACTGAGCAACTGCACGTGAGTCTGGACCATCCAAAGCATCGACATTCAGCGACGTTCATCAAAGACGACGGTAAGTGTACGTTTTCAGATGCAACCCAAACTACATCTTCGAAGAAGGAAAACACGACGGGGCAAGAGGGGTGGCACTAAACTGTCGAAGTGTGAGAGGCTAGGCCTTAAGTATGTGCGCGTTACTTATTGGAATTGTGGGTCCATTAATCAACGACGGCCCATTCTTGATAAGCTACTGTGCGGCGCCGATATAATGGTTTTGCAAGAAACTCTTCTTGCTGACAGGACAGTAAGTACTCCTGGCTTTCATTGCTTTTACAATAGACGACACCTTGGGCAGGCCATCCTTGTGCGCAACAATATGGTGGCAGCTGAGGTTGATATGTCTGTGTGGAACAATGCAGAATTGCAGGTACATGCGGTTAGGGTGCAGACCCCAGTTCATTTCGTGATTGTTAATGTGTATGCCTGTAATGGGAAGGTGAACACACAACAATGGCAGAATCTCCTCGAATTCGATGAAGAGAATGTCATTTTCTGCGGAGACTTTAATGCTAGAGGAAACCAGTGGGGTAACGTCATAACCAACAAGCAGGGAGAAGACCTAGAGAACGCACTGGTATCGGCCGATTTAGTGTGCTTGAATGATGGAAGGACAACAAGAATGGCCACTCGAAAAGGGGACTCTGATAGTGTCATAGACCTGGCACTGGTGTCTTTCACCTTCGCACCGGTTTGGAGGTGGAATGCACTGGGGTTTCATGGAAGTGATCACTATCCATGTGTCCTCCTAATTGAGAAAGGCGGAAATAAAACCCAGAGAAGAAAGCTCCACACATTCAACTACGAGAAAACAGACCAGGACGTCATTAGCAAAATCAGACATAGGAAACGGAGCGCCCCTCGTAGGAGGCAGGAGAGATGGACGCAGCCACCCTGGTGGAATGTAGATGTCGAGGAAGCTTAGCGGAGCAAGAGACAAACGGTCAAGACATGGCAGAAAGCCAGAAGGTATGGTAGAACACAACCTGAGCTCTTGAAGCGTCTGAAAGTAGAGGTCGACCAAAAAATGATGCACTTTAAACTATGCGCTAAGCAGGCTAAGGATGCCAAATGGGATGACTTCTGTAAAAAAGTGTGCTCAGAAAAATCGCTCGCCACATTCTGGCGCCTTCATCAGTGCATGAATGGCACACCACGACACAGAGGTATACCAGACTTTCAGAGCACAGGCCAGATATGGCACAAATCTGATGAGAGCAAAGGGAAGGCCCTGCTTGCCCGCTACATTGAGCAGACGGACCAAAGAAATGAGGCTGTAAGAATGAGGATACGGGGATCTTTGTCAAATTTGTATAAGGATGTAGGGCTGGAAGAAGATCTCACAATCACAACCGATACCATTCGCACGACACTTAAAAGGTCACACAACACTGCTCCTGGTCCAGATGGTGTTCGGTATGATGACATAGGCGATTTAGCTGATGACGACTTGACAACACTGGCCAATGAGTTTAATGCCAGTATTCGGAGTGGCCAGATTAAGGAGGAGTGGCTACACAGCTACTTACTACCGCTACCGAAACCAAACAAGGACCATTCTCAGATCAGTGCCTACAGAATCATCACAATGCAGAACACTGTGGGCAAGCTGCTGGAGAAAATAGTTGCCCGTGTCCTCACCTGTCGCCTTGAACAGAAACGCGTATTCCCTTCCACACTCGGAGGTTATAGATATAACAAAGAGACATGGCTCAATGTGGCAGTATTTGCCTATGATGTCTTCGAAGGCTTCCACAGACGAGAGGAGACATGTGCTGCTGCTATAGATCTGGAGGATGCATACAACAGGGTACCATTTGAATATCTCATGCATATGCTTCTCAAACTGGCGGTGAACCCCTTCCTCATTAGATGGATCGCCGCGGCACTGTTTCACTGTTTCAGAGGAAGGTGATACTCAGATGTGGAAGTTGGTCTTCCGAGCCAACATCCATTTGTCCTGGGCTGCCACAAGGCTCACCATTGTCACCAGTTCTATTTAACGTGTACACAATAACGATCACGGCCCAACAGCTGGATGGGAGGGGAAGAACTATGACTTTTGCTGATGATATTCTGGTATATCGACAGGGAAGAGACAGACGGGGAATCGCCTCCACAATGCAAGACGAACTCGATCGCATTTCTTCCTGGTGTGGGGTTTCAGGTGCCTTGGTTAATCCTAATAAAGCATCAGTTTCATGGTTCTCCCTTAACAATCATATCGTTAATACAACCACACCGGTAGTACGAATGGGAGCTGATGAGGTGACCAGGGACAAGTTGATGACATACCTCGGAGTTAAGTTTGATCGCAGCCTGTGTTTTCGGGACCACGTCGACCATGTGATAACAAAATCCCGCAAAGGATTAGCCGCCTTGAAGGTCATGGCAGCTGCCAACATCGAGCAGAGGCTACTTATTCTTCTGTTCCAGGGATTAGTCCTCGCACCAATCGAGTATGCCCTGGCCATTCTTACGGTCAGTACGCCTCAAATTGATAGGCTGGAGAAAATACAAAATGAAGCCATGCGCATTATCCTGGGATGTACGAGGGACACTCCCTGTGTATCAATGAAGTGCATGGGCATTTACAGCACGCTCAGCAGGCAGAATAGCCAAGGAAGACAGTGGTGCATACGCCCTGACCACGAGTAGCATGACAAACGAGGTGATGGCAGTGACCAAGGCATTCAAATGGTTAGAGTCACAAGACTACATCCACGCATGTATACTGAGTGATTCGATGAGCATGATAAAAAAGTGGAGGCGGGCTATGTACGCATGCAATGGGTAGAGTCGTTGCAGAAATCCAAAATACGTAAGGTCACCTTTGTCTATGTCCCTGGACATGCGGGAGTACGGGGAAATGAGAGAGCGGACAGGTTGGCTAGCTGCGCTGTCGTTGAGGACGGGCAACCGATGGATCGGGCGGACATCATCAATGCCCTTCGAGATGTTGGAAGAGCACAGGACTTCGACAAACACAGATCCACGTCACTTCTTCGGATGATGGAAATGGGAGTTAAGATGGGCACGGCCAGAAATGAGAAACTTGGTGGCCGTGTAAGAAGACTTATCAACCAACATAGAACTGGAGTCGTCAGTCGCTGGACACTGAGGGTATTGCTGAGGAGGGGATCTGAGCACCTATGGACATGTTCGGAGTGCAATGATGATGACCCGCAAATGACTCAATAACTCAATAACTCTCAGTTGGCTTCCGCAGTGTGTTCTATCCAGCGCCTTCGTCTTTGCTGTTTCTCTTTATCCACTGGTATTTGACTGATACATTTCCATAATTCTATTTTAGTGAATTTGTCCGGCCATTCCCATCCTTTTGGTCTCCGTAAGCATCCATTTATGAAACTCTGTAATTTCATTAATGCCAATTTTTTTCTTCTCCATGTTTCACAGCAATATAATAAGACTGACTTAACATAGGAGTTGACCATTTTTTATTTCAGTATTTAACCTAATTTCTTTGAACTTCCATATGTTTCCTAGTGCAACAAATGCACCTCTTGCTATTGATATCCTATTTTGGTATCATTTTCTGTTCCTCCCTCATTGTCAATGTTACTACCCAGATATATGTAAGATTGTACGTCTAGTAGATGTATTTATATATATATATTTTTGGTTATTGTCAACTCATTACGTCTCATAATGTTGGTCTTATCTCTATTAATCTTCAGTCCCAGTTATTATGTTCTCTCATCAAGTATGCTCATTTTATCTTGCATCTGTTGATGGTTGTGTGATAGGAGAGCAATGTCATCAGCGAAGTCTAAATCATAAAATTGCTTGGTCAGTGACCACTGGATTCTATTTCTGTTGTTTTGAGTTATTTTCATAATCTAATGTATGGCCAATAGAAAGAGGAATGGAGATATAAGGCATTCCTGACGTACTCAAGTTCTTATTTCAAATGCTTCTGTAAGCTGTTCTTCATGCACCACACTACATTTCGTTCCTTCATACATTGTTTTTATCAGGTTAATAAACTTTATGGGGATTCCGTAATGACACAGCAACTTCCAAATCATTCCTGTCTAAACTATCAAATGCCTTTTCGTAATCTATGAATCCAATATAAAGTGGGATCTGTAGTTCTAAACTTTGTTCAACTGTTATACGTAGGTAGATATTTGATCAGCACATGATCTGTTCTTCCTAAAACCTGCTTGTTTATCTATCAAATGATTCTATGGCATCTTTTAGTCTCTCCAGAATGATTCTGCCTAATGTTTTTCCTGGCACTGATAGTAGCATAATTCGCTTATAATTTGTTCACTTCTGTAAACTTCCTTGCTTTGATAGTTTGATCATATAACCTTCTTTCAAGTATTTAGGTTTCTTCTCCCTCTCCCAAATTGTATCTAATAGATTATGTGACATCTTGGTAGAGGTGTTAATATTTGCTTTGATGGCTTCTGAAGGAATTTCATCTGGTTCTGTGGCTTTACCATTTTTTAATAGCTTGATGACTTTCATTATTTCTTCTTTCCTTGGTTTTCCACAGTTAACGTGTAACTCTGCTTCTGCTGATAGTATATCTGGAGGGTTATTTTAGCCGGATCTGTTCAAAAGTTCTTCAAAGTGTTCTTTCCATCTATTCATTTGTTCCCTTATATTACTAAGCAGATTTCCTTCCCTATCTTTAATGAAGGTATTGATCTTTTTGTATTCTGTACTTAATTTCTTTGTGCTGTTGTACAGTTCTTTCATAATCCCTTTATTTACGACTTCCTCAGCCTCTTTAGCTGGTTCATCTAT
This sequence comes from Megaustenia siamemsis, assembly GCA_032433765.1. NCBI lineage: Eukaryota > Metazoa > Mollusca > Gastropoda > Stylommatophora > Ariophantidae > Megaustenia > Megaustenia siamemsis. Next base: position 39,346,083 of record JAVIAB010000088.1, on the reverse strand, counting down.
ATATTTCCTCTTATCCCCTTTTAATGCATCTTCTTACTTCTTTGTTCTTCGTCTTCTACCTTTCACCATAGGTCTTCAGCAAACAATTTCCAAGTCGTTCTATTTCTTGCCATTCGTTTATGATCATTCCATGTTTTCCCCATCACCTTCATCTCTACTTCTATCTGTCTTTTCCAAGAATTCTTTGGTCTTCCTCTTTATCTTTTTCCCTGTAGATTCCAAAAAAGTGTTTAATACTCTCAGTTGGCTTTCGTAGTGTGTATCCTATCCAGCGCCATCGTCTTCGCTGTATCTCTTTATCCACTAGTATTAGACTAATACATTTCCATAATTCCATGTTAGTGATTTTATCTTGCCATTTCCATCCTTTTATTCTGCGTAAGCATCCATTAATGAAAGTCTTTATCTTCATGATTGCCAATTTTGTTGTTCTCCATGTTTCACAACCATATAATAGGACTGACTTAACATTGGAGTTAAAATTTTTATTTTTGTATTTAACCTAATTTCTTTGGACTTCCATGTTTCCCAGTGCAACAAAAGCTTCTTTGTTCACCTCTGTGTAAGCTTCCTGTGTCTTGGCTTTATTACTTCTTGTTTTGCTTGTATTTATGCCTGCTTTGTTAAACTTACTTTCTTTAATATTATCCAGGGTCTCTGCTGTTATCCATGTATTATTCTGGCGTTCCCTTTTTCTCAGCGTTTTTCGCATGTCTCTTTCCATATATCCTTTACCTGTTTACATTTATCATCTGCATTTATTGTATTTTTTAGTTGTTGGTGGACTTGGTATTTGTTTGATATTTTGACTGCAAAGGTATATTTAATTCCTTGTTCTTTAAGAAACCTTACATTGAAGTACTTTCTACACTTATTCGTTGTAGTATATTTTTTATAGTTTAAGTTTAAGTTTGGCTAGCAGAAGATGATGATCTGAAGCTACATCTGCTCCTCTATATACTTTTACATCCTGTAAGGATGAGTTAAACTTATTATTAATACATATGTGGTCAATTGGCATAACTTAGATAATGAAAAAAGAAAATGACAACATGTTAAAGAGCTTGAACATTTAAGAGATCGTACTTGTAAGCAATTATTTCATATTAAAATAGTACTGTCACAGGAAAAGACATATTTGCTTGACAAGAAAAATACAAGAAGCATATTCAGGGACATGAGACTCATGTGGACCAAGAATACAGGTGGCTACAACATCTTTTTCAACAAGGGGAAAGGGGTGGGGGGGGGAAATCTAGTTATGGATCTAGTATAGATCTAGTTATAGATATATACTTCTCCAGGTGAGCTGTGCCGAGAGCTAAGATTGTAAAGGATATTCACCTACATGATGGTTTGTAATAAACATATTAATAAAATTATAATTTAAATATAATAAATAAATATTTAAAAATAATTTAACTTAAATTATATTGATACAGTGTATAATTGTCACCTCAGCAAAGAAGAATTATTGACAATTGCACAGTCACGTAAATAGGCACCGGTTTTATATCACCGCAAGACCAGACAAAATATACGTGCTTTATTTGTAATATTACAAATTTAATTGAAAATATGCGACCATGTATGTGCGACCAGAAGTATTTGAAAACGTTTCATTGAGACAAAAGAGATAAGCCACTTGAATATTTCAGTCCGTTGTGAAATAACTTTGAAGCTAGATTCTAAGGTGCATTAAATGTTCAGAAAGTTAGAATTTTTAATTACAAATGTATACTCGCTTCTTACGTAATATCCAAACAAATAGAAAACGAAAGAAAACGATGCATAATAGAAGGAATGCTTGATGATGCAGCTGAGTTTCTTGGTATTACAACTGTGATATTTAGCATACATTTCTAGGTAACAGTATGTATATATTTATGTAAATGAGACAAGATCTGAAGAGCTAAAAGAGGCTTTTACACGTGATCTTTCTCAACAGGGGGAGCCGTGATACCTCAGTGGTTAGTGAACTGGACTACAAAAGACAAAAGGTCGGTTTTGATCCTGATCGACGGCTTCCGAGTTCACCCAACCTTTAATGGGTAGCGGATTTTTTTCTGGGAAAGTAACGCGGCACGGGCGTAATAGCGCCCACATTACCCCAAAAACTCATGTGCCGAAGGTCTATAAAAATATGGTCACTAACATCATATTCACTAGACGCCACTTGGCATGACTTGGCATACTTTTTTTTCTCATCAGGACGTGGCGAGTGGGTGGGAACGGAAAGAAAACGTACACAGTATCATCACCATCATCATCACCATCATCATCACCATCATCTTGTAACTTACCTGCTGACGTAGGCGGTCATGTCTCTTCACAACTTTCGATCTCGACAGTTATTTACCATTTCCGTTGTTGACCTTCTGTCGAGCCAGCTGTCTGGTATCTTTTCTCTTTGATTCCGTCTGTTTTTTCACCCCTGAATGTTTCAAGCTGTTAAAATATACTCCAGCTGTTCCCTTCTCATCATATGACCAAAATAATATGGTTTCTTTTTAATATTGGAAATTAGCTCTCCCATTGCTGTGGCCTCTTTCAAATAGTTGTCATTACTTTTCTTAGTTGTGCCTGATATTCTCGTCATTTCGTTTGTAAAACCACATTTCAACAGCCTTTAAGCGATTTCTGTGTCTGTTGATCTATTATCTGTGATTCACATTCATATGTTAAGACTTTTTTCTTGTTTGTATTGTCAAAAATGGATTGCACAGAATCTTCCTCATTTTTTGGAAAGCTGCTTTTGCCTCAACCATTCTGTATCTCACATTTGTTGTACATCTACCATATGAAGTTAACACTGTTCCCAATATTTAAATTCATTTATCTCTTTTTTTAAATATTGTCCCACTTGTCTTTATTATAACATAAATTGTCTCACACATTATTCCTCTCCATAATATTCTTTCGTAATCAAGCTTTTCAATATCTTATTATTTTATAGTAAGGTAGTTTATGTCACACATAATGTACCCCTTATACCACACTCACTTTTTAGGATTTTTTAATTTTAAAAAAATGGTGCTACCGTTAATAATAATTTTTTTTCTCGAAAAAACATTGGAAAAAATAGTATAAACATTTCTTATGTACTAATACAAATTGAAATATAAAAATAAAAAATAATAAATTTCGAAAAAATAAAAAAATAAAAATAAAAGAGGACATTAATTTTTTTGTGTGATATTGAAAAAATAAAATGTCATAAATCAATGTAACAACATGTAATACATTAAACAAATATAAAATGTCATAAATCAATGTAACAAAATGCAATACATTAAACAAATATAAAATGTGTATAAGAATTGAAGAATAAAATAATATCCATTTTTTCTTTATCTTTTTATTAGAATGTTATTTTTATTACAATTCCCCCCCCCACCTCATTGTTTAATATATATGTCCTTTAAAACCGTGTCTTCTGTAATTCTTGTTTATAGAAACTCCCTATTCTTTTCTTCCCCTTCTAAATCTTTAATTTTATCAGTAACAGGATCCGTGTATAATATTTTATCTCGAATAAATATTTCTGAAATCCATTTAGGTGTGTATATCCTTTCTAAAAATCCTTCCAAATTTTTTGTTATTTCAATATTATCTCCTAATTTGAATTTAGGTTTAGATATTAACGTTTCTTCCTCAGGATCAGCACCATACACATTTTTATAATAGTTATTTCATTTTCTTCTTTACTGGCTTCAGCTGGCCTCATTTTAATAGAACTGTGATAAGTATTATTATAAATATTTACTAGCTCTTCTAAAACATTATAATATTTTGTTGTATTATTAGTAGTAAAATACTTAAACATTTTCTGTTTCATTGTTCCGTTCCATTTTTCAACCACACTGCTTTTCTCTTTATTTTCCGTAGAATATATTTCAATTTCCTTATCCTTTAAAAGATCTTTAACACTTTTATTATAAAATTCTTTACCGTTATCTACCCATAAAAACAATGGTTTTCTTCCTTCGTTAAAAATATTATTAAAAGTTTCAGCAACAGCTACACCACTTTTATTTTTCAAAGCAATCACCCATCATATTTACTAAATACATCTATTACAGCAAGAATACATTTATATCCTCTATTTTGTTTATAATAAGAAGACATATCAACCAAATCAGCTGCCCATGTTTCATCTATTCCATTAACATATACTCTTCTATTCTTAATTTTTTTTAAATAATCGGTTTATGAAGTTCTTCTGCTAGCCGACTGCTGAAGCTCTTTTTTGAAAATGTTCAAGTCCCAAAGACATTTTAGCAACAATTATATTTCTAACAATAGAACCTTCTAATCTTTCTCTTAAACTAGGTTTATAATTGTTTAACTCTTTCCGTATTTCCGTACGTTTCGCCGCACTGTGCGTCACTCTCAACCTGACAAGTCTGAACCTTCATCAAACCATATTCTTTTACATGTCTTGTATCATCGCGGTATTTGTGAAATCTAATACCTTGTTCAATTATCTAAAACTTAGTATATAATATGTTACATGTTAGATAAATATGTAGATTGATTCTTAAGACCATGACAAATGTTGTTTCTGAGATCTCTTCCCTTACACTGCTAAAGAGCTACCGTACGGAAAGAGTTAAATCTTTTAACATCTTTTTATCATAAACTTCATTTCTAATTTTTCTATCTTCATTCTGTAAGTAACAAATATGATTCATCGCTGCTTCATCTACTCTGTTTATTGGTTTACTCCATTGATGTGGTGTAAAATCTGGTGATTTCCATAAGGATCTTTTAATCTTTTTTTTTTATTAGTTCTTGGTCCTGTGAAATTAGGTCCCGTAAAAGTATGTCCTGTAAAATTATTTCCTTTTAAATGACTGTCAAGAGGAAGTTTATTAATTATTGTGTTTAGATCACCACCTGCTTGTCTACTGATAAATTTATTTTTTATAGTTCCACACACAACACATTTTCCTCTTAACATATTTCTGTTGTTTTTACTTTTAGTTTGTATTAAATCCAAAGTCTCTATTTTCTTTTTACATTTTAAACAATAAATATCTGTCACTTTATATGAATTAAAAATTGTTGGTTGGTTGGTTGCGTTCGCCCGATGATTCTGAGTATTCTAGAGTATCGTGGTAGACTAGAATATTCCTCTTCATCATCCGCCATTACAAGGACGTAATGGACGTGTCTGCGTTTCGTTGTGTTCTGCAGTATAACTGTTATATTTGCGCCTTTCGGCCCAACACATCCGACTTCAGCACGACATTTTTTAGTACCGGGTTGTCTTCCCTCTTCGATCCCTGCACGCTTGGCCAGACTAGACAGGTTAGTCTGTTACTGGAGGCACCACGAGAGGTGGAGCAGGGTCCGGATAGTTTTGGCTCACCGATCCTGGCGCAAGCCATCAGCTGTGGATCGCTGACAACTTCCAGCTCTGGTGCTGGGAGGCTTCGCCTCCGACATTTAAAAAAAAAAAAAAGATAAATTTACCAAACATAAAATCAACGTAAATTAGTTTTTCCATAGTTCGATTTTCCAACAATTAATTCTCTTATACTTTTTGGTAATAAAGGGTTATTGATAAGTATTTGATATCTATTTGATAAGTTTTCATTCCAAGACAAATCTGTTAATTTCATTTTAAAATAAAAAATTTGAGAACCCTTGAAATATTCCAAAAGAAAAGACTGAAAATCAATACATGTTAACACGGCTTTGTTGACACGTCTTTTTGGAATAGTCTGAACATGCGCAGTAACACCCTAGCAACAAATAAACGAGCCTTGACGACACATTTAGAAAAAAAATGAACTAGCATACGCTCTGAAATGTGCACTTACTGAGCCAGGAGATTCTAAATATAGAAACTTAAGTCATTATAATCAATACAAGAGTTTTGTGTCAGTCTGCCCGGGTCGGAAGGCGACACAGCTGCATGAACAGCCTCCAACCTGTGTTATGATCAACCGGATAAGATAAGGTATTAATTATAATGGATCCATTTCAAATCAGAGCAGTGTTTAGGAAAAAAAAATAATGAATTAGGTAAACTTAATAAAGAGTGTGTTAAAGTAAATACTAACATAGTTTTATTAGGACGTGAGTTACAAGAATCAACTGAGATAACTCTTTTAACACATTGAATGAGTCATCTGCAAGGACTTCAACAAACAACATATATTAGAAATATTCATCATCCTCATTGAGTTCACTCTCCGCATCAAAGGTTGGCTACCATGGAGTGCCATTCCACTCTGTCTCTTGCTTTGATGGTGCATATTGCCATAGGCTGACTTGTCCATCTTTTGATGTTACTCGTCCATGTTAGTCTTGGTCTGCCTCTGCCTCTTTTACCTTGTATTTTCCCTTCTAATATTACTTTTATTAGACTGTTGTGTCTTTTAACATGACCCAAAAATTTCATTTGTCTTGCTCTAATTGTGTTTAGTAGTTCTTTTTTTCATTTTTAGTTGTTTTAAATTTCTTCGTTTGTTTTCTTTTCTTTCCATCCAATTCTACCTATTCTTCTATAAATCCACATTTCAAAGGCTTCAATTTTCTGTTCTGTTTTCTGGTCTAATGTCTATGTTTCTGCACCATACAGGAATATTGAGAAGATGTAACATTTTGCTATTTTTAGTTTCAGCCCTGGTGTTATTTGTTTTGATGTTAGTATATTTTTCATGGCATTAAAATTACTTTTTGCCATTCCTATTCTTTTATTTATTTCAGTTGTACATTTTCCATCACTGGTTATAGTATGTCCCAGGTAGTTGTAGCTCTGGACTGTCTCTAGATATATTCCTTCAACTTTGATATTTAATTGTAGATCTTGAGAATTGTCTTTGTTTATGATCATAGTTTTAGTCTTTTTGATATTCATATCTAGTCCATATTTTTTGCTTGTCATGTTTATTACATTAAGTAATTGTTGTAGATCTTTAGGATTTTCTGCTAGTAGAACAGTATCATCAGCATATCTTAGGTTATTGATTATCTTCCCATTATTGTTAAGAAATATTAGAAATATTATTATTACTAAAATGAATGAACAAAGCAGAGAAAAGCAAAAGTAAAAGAGTTGAAAAGTAAAGATTCAGTTGTTTCAGGATGATCTAAGAGAAATAGAAATTAGAAAAAAATATAACGAACCAAATAAATGAAGTTAGCAAAGAGGGAATAACAGGAAATATAATACCAATAACGAAAATGTAAATTAATAGATGTTGATGTATTAGATAATGCATGGGTTGCGTTGAGATAATTTGAAATGTTATATTTATTGGTTAATTTAAAAAATGATATTATAATAAATTTTTTAAGGAGATAATTTAAAATGTTATTAATTGATTAATTAATTTAAAAATGATATTATAATAAATTTATTTATGAATTGATCTAAATGGTCTAAACGTTTTTTTTCAGAAAGAATATACCCCTAAATGGACTTCAGAAATATGCATTATAAATAAAATATTATACACGGATTCTGTTACTTATACAATTATAGATTTAGAAGGGGAAGAAATTATAGGGAGTTTCTATCAACAAGAATTACAGAATACACGATTTTAAAGAACATATATATATTTAAAAATTAGGGGGGAATTCTAATAAAAATAGCATTCTAATAAAAAGAAATAGAAAAAATGGATATTATTTTATTCTTCAATTCTTATACACATTTTATATTTTTTTTAATGTATTACATTTTGTTACATTGATTTATGACATTTTATTTTTTTCAATATCATACAAATAATGAATATCCTTTTTTATTTGATTTTTAAATATTTTTTTCGAAATTTATTACAATTTATTGTTTGCTTATTACACAAAAATGTTTATACTATTTTTTCCAATTTATTCGAACAAAAATTATTAAGGGTACTCCCCCCCCCTCCTCTTAAAAAAAAATTTAATCGGAAAAAATGAATGTGGTATATGGGGTACATTATATGTTACATCTGTTGTCCTTGTCTCTCTCTTGTCAATATTGTGTTTAGAATCTTTCGGTGTCGTAATCGTTTTCTTCTCCTTGCGTTTTTCTCCTTAAGGCACAGTACCAGATTTTCTTTAGAACGAGATACTATTACTATTCTTCCTCTCCTTCTTTTCTCTTTTCACAGATACCTAAAAGGTGTCGTGGTTTATATCATTTGTCGCTCTTGTGCTGCTCGAATTGTCTGAATTGGTGATTTTCCTTTGTTGTTACATGTCTCTATTACTGCATCTATCCATCTTCTTCTGGGTCTGCCTCTTGGTCTTTTTCCATGCATTCTCGAGAAGAACGCCCTTGATGGTGATTGGTGAGGATTCATTCTGACCAGGTGACCAAACCATTTAAGTTGTTGTTGTTCTATATATTCTTTGCAGGGTTTTGTTCCTACTATTTTTCTTATGGTTTCATTTGGTATTCTATCTCTTCTTGTGTTGTTTGTTACTTTTCTCAAGCAACGCATCTCACATGTATTGATCTTTCTTAAATGTGATTTAGAAAGGGTCCGTGTTTGACATTCATAGCACAAAGTTGGTATGAAGATGTTATTTATCATTTGTTGTTTAGCTGGCATAGAAATGTTTGGATGTCTTAGCAATCGTGAAAGCTCGTATGTAACAGCATTTGCTTTTTGTATTCTCATGACAATTTCTCTGTCTAGTATTCCATCTTCTGTGAACATTGTGCCTAAATACTTGAATTCCTCTACTTGCTTTATTTCTTTATCTTTGATCTTGATGTTTAATGGGCGTCTTAATTTGCTTATTCGTATAGCCTCTGTTTTTGCTGTGTTAATTTTCATACTGTAGTTTGTGCAGCTTTTATCTAGATATGTTAAATTCTGTTGTAGCAGGTTTTCATCCTCATATATTAGGCATTGGTCATCTGCAAAGAGTGGCTCGTTGATGTTGGAGTTTTCTACCTCTATATTATTATTTGATTTGTCCTTATTGTTGGTTGTTTCCGATTTATTTTGTCCATATATACGATGAAGAGGAGTGGTAAGCGAACACATCCTTGGCTAACTATTACTATTAACAACATAAAATTCAAAATAATTTACACAAAAGACCAGAATAATAATAAAACTGTAACATGAGACTATTACTTTCCCTAAAAGATAACAATTATATATATATATATACCACATTACCCCAAAAATCATGTTCCGAAGGTCTGTAAAATATACGGTCACTAACACCATATTCGCTATCCGCCACTTGTCGTGTCGGGGGTACTTATATATATATATATATATATATATATATATATATATATATATATATATATATATATACTTATTAAAACGCTATATTTCGTTAAAATTAACTCGTTATTTGTTACTTTTTACCTATTTATCAAGCAATTTTAATTCGTAAGATAATAAATAAAAGTAAAGTAAAGTACCTCCGTCACGCCAAGTGGCGTATAGGGAATATGGTGTTAGTTGACCATCAATTTTACAGATCTTCGGCACATGATTTTTGGGGTAATGTTGGTCGGTATTACGCCCGTGCCGCTTCACTTTCCCAGAACAAAATTCGGTACCGATTAAAGGTTGGGTGAACCCGGAAGCCGTCGGCTGGGATCGAACCCTACCCCTTGTCCTTTGTAGCCCAGTTCAACAACCACTGAGCTATCGCGGCTTCCAAGATAATAAATAACTTAATAATTTTCTTAAAAAAAGATCAAAGTACATGTCTATATTTATGAAACACTATTCACTTTATAAATTATTTCGTAAATATAAATTAATTATAAAATGCTTAAATTGTCAGATACCTTGCAAGTCCAGCCCGGTAGGCAACAAATAGAAATAAAAGTACACTGAAGGTAACCACAACAAATGAGCGTTTTCTATAAAATGCCATTGTATAGCGCGGATAGAAATTACAATAAGTTAATTAAAAATAATGTTAAGCGTTCTATAATGCACTGTAGTTGTGTTGTGGCTAAACTGGTTAACAACAGCTCATATAAATGTCTATAACTTGAAAGCTTTACTACAGGAGGCGTACACGATTAGCTCATCACAGCTGCCGCTCGCCAAGCTTAAGTTTTCTGTTCATGTTGATGTCCTCCCTTTTCTGTTTCACCCAAAGAAGTGACGTTGACTTATGTTTGCCACAGTGCCTTTCCTACATCTCGGAGAGATTTGCTAACGTCCGGCCGATCCATAAGTTGACCGTTTTCAACGATAGCACAGTTAGCCAACCTGTCCGTTATTTTATTTATCCGTATTCCCGCGTGTCTAGAAACGTAGAAAAAGTCACCCTACGTATTTTTGACTTATGCAATGACTATACCCATTGCCTGCGTACAGAGCCCGCCTCCACCTATTTTATCATGCTCATTGTATAACTCAGTATGCAGGCGTTGGTGTAGTCTTGTGACTCTAATTAGATGAATGTTCTGGTCACTGTCATCACCTCCATTGTCATGCTACTCGTGGTCATAACGTATGCACCACTGTCTTCTTTGACAATTCTACCTGCCGAGCGTGCTGTAAAAGGCCATGCACTCCTTTAGTATCGTATTACACATCCGTCTGTATAGATCACTGCATCTTTCTCATCGCTGTTTTTGCATATGAGATCGTTGACCTCGGCATTGACCACGACTAAGTTCTGGTCCCAATATTTCCTGTCGAATGTGATAATACACAAGAATATGCCCCTGACTGACGGAGGCACCGTTATCCAATCCTCACCAGCGTTGATATACAAAATATACCCATATCGTAAATTATCATTTTATACAGTTTCCTATTACACATTAGCAATCACAACGGTTACGGATTCCAAAAAAGGCAATCCTCAATGGCAACGACGTCACTCCACATCGTCAAAATGTAGGTGATATCACTCCCTACATCGCCACTGAGCTGTCAGATTTACATGCATGACATTATTGGTTTAGAAAATATTTGGTTAAGAATGGATGATTATCCCGCTTAGGTTTACATTTCTGGCTTTAGTATATTCTATCTATCTATTGTCCTTTCGAGCCGAAGACGGCACATAGGGCAGAACCACAATCTCAAAAGCAGAAACCTTGCGTGCCAAAATGGCACATATTGCAGAGATCACCACTTCTAAAATCTATGGCTCTGTTTCCATAACAATACTTTTTACAATGACAGCTTGTCAAGCCATCGATCAACCTCCTTAGTCGCCTCTTACGACATGCCTGGAAGCTCACAGTGTCACTATTCTCTACTTCCCTCATAATGAAGCCCCGGTAACACACGGGATTTTAGTATATTGCTGCAAATAATTTTTTCAGAGTTAATTATTTTGTTTCGTCAAATTTTTCTTTCAACTTTTCTAGCAATCAATAATTTTTTAGCGGGCAAGTATTTGCGGAGACCGGAGACATAACGGAGAGGTAAGTACCCGGTAAACATGATAGCCATTCACTGTTCCATTTACCCAAAACTGTGCTTCATCATATCCCACAAAAGTTTCCCCTAAAACTTGTGATCCTCACATACAGTTTGTGAAACCAACTCACAAAACTCAGTTCTTCGATCAGGATTGTCATCATTGATTGCTTGTAGTAACCTTGGAATAGAAAACTTCCACAAAGCTGCATTTAAAATGCGCTGCATACTTGAGAAGCTTATTTCCTTCTCACCTGCTCATTGTGCCGTAGACTTCCGTGTCAAGAGAGCTGGCTGTTGCAACACCACGGTCCAGGACGATGAAATTGTTGCTCTACACGGTCTGTCAGATTTCCCTCTGTGCACAACACACACTGTATTATGTGTCTGAAAATATCACGGATCCATGAAATTGTCAGGTGTGTCGGAGATTCTGTTCCGAATTCAAGCTTCCATTTTCTTTGGATTTCTACAACATTGTGAAATTTGAAACACGACTTTAAATGGTCTAACTACAGTCGTACCTCAGCCAATTTGTTTTACACAGGTCGAATCTTATTTACAGTCGAACATGTTACATTTTAAGTCGCGCTTATCCCGTTCCTGCTGCGACAGGCATGCACATAACCAAATCTTTTAAGAAAACTTATTTACCATTTATTCGATCGAACATAACACCAGATGTGAAAGATACAATCATCTACAGTGCTGCATATTCAGATATTCGATGAGCATGATAAAAAGAGTGGAGACGGACTCTGTACTCATGCAATGGTTAGAGTCATTGCAGTAGTCAAAAATACATAGGGTCATCTTTGTCTACGTCCCTGGACATGCTGGAATACGGGGAAATGAAAGAGCGGACAGTTAGGCTAGCTGCGCTCTTATTGAAGACGGTCAACTAATGGTTCTGGTGGACACCAGCAATGGCCTCCGAGATATGTTTAGGACTGAGGACTTCTAAAACATGAGTCAACGTCACTCTTTCGGGTGAAAGAAAAGAGAGTTAAGATGAGCACAGCCAGAAACGAGAAACTTAGTGGGCGTATAAGAAGGCTAATCAACCAACACAGAACTGGAGTCGTCAGTCGCTGGACACTGCGAGACTTGCTGAGGAGGGGATCTCGAGCACCTATGGACATGTTCGGGTGCAATGATGATGACTCGCAAATTACTCAATATCTCGATATTACTTCGAAAAAAAAACTCATACATGGCATGCATCTCTGAAATTGCGTTTATACTATTTTAGTACGGACTGTGATATATATATATATATATATATATATATATATATATATATATATATATATATATATACTTTTAATGAATGAATAATATAAATTTAAATAATTCACACACACAAACACTAAACAATACACATTTAGATAATAAAAATATATAAATACGCAATTCCACATAACTTATGAAAAAGGACAATTAATTGCCCTGAGTATTAAATTTAAACATGAGAGCAATAAATAAAATACACAGATACTTCACAATAAAGTTAAGCAATGGTATTTACTCAGCTTAATGCGTTACATCATTTAATTAATGTAACAACTGTTTGTAATTAAGAACAATTATTTCCTGAAACTCAGCTGTTGATCACTTTTATCCCTTTAATGATTTATATTTGTTCGAACAACTTTCGCATGTAAAAGAATACTTTGCTATTTACTTTCATTCAATTTCTTTGCAGATAACTGTATTATAATAATCATAATAAACATAATAATAATAACAATAACACTAGCAACACGACAGTATAAAATAGAAGTATTACCTGCGCAAGTGGAAGATGGAAAACAACAAAAGCGATAGAGACAAACAAAATAAATAAACGCTGACGAAGACAAATGCCCAAGAAGGCTAATCTGTGTGCAATTACATGAATTCTAACAAATATAGATATAAGAGAAATGGCCTTGCACCCAACGATCTCATCTTCGATTAGGAGGAACAAGTGGACATATGTCGAATATGTGTTGTGAAGAGAAAAGCTTTTCTATGGGAACATCAGCAAGAAGAATAACACTCAGAGAGACACTGAAAAAACACTGATAAAAATGCAATATTGGCAGCATAGACTCATTATACAAGATTGAACCACTCGTACACAATAGGGCAGGATGGCAAAAATACCACATGCATTATGTGACATCTAGCGGCGTGGGAAGTATTAAGATCGAGATCAAATAGATCGCTAATCATCAAGCTAGAATATAAAGTTTGCACAAAAATAACTAAACGCAATTTAGACCAACTTAAAGTCATCGATCGCAAAAGATGTGTTTAGAGCAAGTATATTGGCTATACACTTTATAACCATACAATTGCAGGTCCGTTGATTATAACCGAAACCATAACGCTGTCCTCATCAATTCCCTCTTCAACATCATCTTCTGTGTGTTCATTGGAGTCCAAATATTCATGACCTCATTGAAATCATCATCATCGAGTGTCATCTCCACATCGAAGGTTGGCTACCATGGAGCGCCATTCTGCACTGTCTTGCTTTGATGGTGCTGGTTGTCATAGGCTGGTTTGTCCATCTTTTGATGTTACTCGTCCATGTTAGTCTTGGCCTGCTTCTGCCTCTTTTACTTTGATTTTCCCTCCAGGATTACTTTTAGTAGGCTGTTGTGTCTTTTAACATGGCAAAAAAAATTGTATTTGTCTTGTTTGAATTGTGTTTAGTAGTACTCTTTTCATTTAAGTTGGTTTAAAGCTTCATCGTTTGTTTTCTTTTCCTTCCATCCAATTCTACATATTTTTCTATATATCCACATTTCGAAGGCTTTAATTCTCTGTGCTGTTTTCTTGTCTACTAATGTCCATGTTTCTGCACCATATAGGAATGTTGAGAAGATGTGACATTTTGCTATTCTTAGTTTTAGCCCTTGTGTTATTTGTTTTGATGTTAGTGTGTTCTTAATGACATTAACATTACTTTATTGCAATTCATATTCTTTTGTTTATTTCAGGTTTACAGCTTGGTGATAGGATGCATCCCTGTCTTACTCCTCTTTTTATATCAATGGGTGTAGAGTTTTTTTTGTTATATTTTATTATTGCTGTTTGCTCCCAGTATAAATTACATATTAGTCGTATGTCCATGTCATCTAGATGTATCTCTTTTAGGCATTCTATAAGTTGTTTGTGGTGTATTCTATAAAAAGCTTTGGTGTAGTCTATAAAGCGGACATATATTGGTTTGTTTACTTCTGTGTACTTTTCAATTAATGTTCTCATGCAGAATATGACTTCTTTTGTCCCACTATTTTTCCTAAATCCAAAATCGCTGCTCATCTATTTCAGTATTGATTTTATTCTGAATCCTTACTTGTATAACTTTTAGGAAGATTTTTGTAACATGGCTTACTAGGCTTATTGTTCTAGAGTCACTGCATTCAACTGCACCATTCTTTTTAGGCAATGCAGTGAAAGTTGGTGTTTTTAGTTCATTTGGTATGTATCCTGTGTGGTATATGTCGTTCCATATGTCTGTAATCACTTCAATGCCAAAATCTTCTAGTGCCTGTATCATCTCTATCTGTACGCTGTCAGGTCCTGCTGATTTTTCATTTTTCATTGTTTTTATAGCTTTTTCCATCTCAGATTTTAAGATTTTATTGCCTGATGTACAATTTTCTGATGTACACAGTCTTAATAGCAGAGACAGAGAACGAACTACAAGAAATGATAGACATAATAGTAGAAGAAAGCAACAACAAAGGTCTCAGTCTGAATAGTAAGAAAACAGAAGTAATGGTTATATCGAAGAAACAATCATCACCATCATGCAGCATAAAAATAAACGAGACAAATCTGAAACAAGTACAACGTTTCAAATACTTGGGCACAATAATTACATCAGACGGAAGATGCACCACAGAAATAAAAAGCAGAATAGCTCAGGCCAAAATGGCATTTCAGAAAATGAAAAATATATTATGCAACAAATCTATGTCAATAAAAATGAGAAAGAGAGTTCATCGGTGCTATATAGAACCAATTCTGACCTATGGAAGCGAATCATGGACAGTAGACAAACAAATGAAAAGACGATTAGAGGCAACAGAGATGGGATTTCTCAGAAGAATGTTGAAAGTTCCCTGGACAGATAAAAAGACCAATGAGGAAGTTCTCAAAGTGGCCAACACAAAAAAAGGGAGCTCTTAAAAAAAAACATCAGAAAGAAGCAATCAACATTTTTCGGGCACATCATGAGAAGAGGAAAGTTGGAATACTTGGTTACAACTGGCAAAATAAAAGGAAAGAGAGATCGCGGACGACAAAGAGAGAAAATACTGGATAGCTTGGTGTCATGGCATGGAAAACAGTCAACAACAGAACTGATACGATGCACTGTAGATAGAAGATTGTGGAGGGACATGATCGCCTACGCCAGCCGGCATGGTACATGATGATGATGATGATGATGATGATATACAATTTATGATTGGTTTCTTGTCCCTTTGATCATGAAATAGTTATGTTATATTTTCCTGCCATCTATCTATAAAATCTTTACTGTCTGTTAGCATGTTTCCTTTTTTTGTCTTCAATGCATCCACCTTCTGTGGCTTTTTAATTTTTTATTAGTCATTCTCTTTATTTCTATGTGCATTCCTCTTAAGTCTTGTTTCCTTTCCATAGTTTCTATTTCTATACATTTTTGGCTAATCCAGTCTTCTTTGCCTTTTTGGCACATTTTGCGTATTTCATTATCTATTTTATTGTATTGGGCAGTGTTCTTCGCTTGTCTCCATTCTTCCATTTATTCTAAGATGTTGTCAGTTATCCATTTTTGTTACCCTCATTGAAATAGTTAACATAACGTTGGCTCAACGCGTCCTCGTTCGCTATTTGAAATGATTAAACGATGCAAGTACCATATTGAGGTTGACCTGCTGGTTAACAAATACTCTTTTTCTTCTTCTATCCTTCCTCCATTGCTGTTGGCGTCGAGGGGAGTTACATTCTGCGATTCTTTGCTCTTCTGTTGGCCTCTTCTGGTGTTATTCCGCCTAGTGACTCTAGTATTCCCTTAATCCATCTCTTTCTCGGTCTTCCTCTTAATCTGGCCTTTTCGTAGCGTTTGTTTATGGATCTTTGAGTCATTGTTAGTTCTTTTTGTCTTGTTATGTGGTCGAACCAATTTATCTGTTTTTTTCTTTATGTATTCGATGGCTGGTTCAATTTCGAGTTTCTTCCTTAGGTCTTGGTTTCTTACTTGTCCCTTAAGCGGTTTCCTGTCATTCTTCTGGCACATTTCATATCGGTGGTTGTTATCTTTTTTATTGTTCTAGAGTCCAGCGTCCAGTTCTGGCACTAATAGCACAGAGTTGTTAGAAAAATTGATTTTTATATTGCCCTTTTTCCTGCCGTAGTTATTGCTTTGTTTTTCAATAGTACTGATACTTGGCCTATAACTTGACATGCTTTGTTACACCTTATATCTATCTTTGTCTCTTGGTTATTGTCTTGTGTTAACGTGCTACCCAGATATTTAAAATTGTCTACTTGTTTCGGGTTCGTATTATCTATTATGATGTTCAGTTTTTCTTTCTTTCTCGCTATTGCCATTACTTCGGTTTTGTTTATGCTGATCTTCATGTTGTATTGTTTACAAGTGTTGTTTAGCCTGTTAATATTGACACCAACACTGTCTATGAACAACATTATTGATTCACGTCTTTAAATAGTACCCCCCTTAGTCATAGCTGATTATGGATTTTTCAGCGCCCCTAGAAATGCTATTTTCTCTTTTCTTTCCTTTCGCCGTTTATTTTCTTTCTCTATGAATCTGTCTGCATCTTGCTTGAGTTGGAGCTTTAGTATGTTTCCATAGATTACAGTTTGCAGCTATATCTTCCCAGGTTGCAGGGTTTATGTTCAGTCTTCATGTCGCGTCTACACACGTCCTCAAATCGAAGTTTTCGGCGTCCAGTAGTCCTTCTGCCATCTGCCAATTGTCCATAGAGTATATTTTTTAGTATACTGCCATCTTTCATACGATGTACGTGGGCTAGCCAGCGTAACCTACGTTATTTAAGCAGCGTGTAGATGCTCGGGAGGCCTGAGCAAGTCATGACCTCCATGTTTGTCACTTTATCCTTCCAGATGATATTAATAAGGCACAGACATCGCATATGGAATGCATTTAGCCTTCTCTCCTGCTTTACATAGGTTGCCCAAGATTCGCTGCCATACAGGAGGATACTAATTATGCAGGCATTGTACACTGCGGATTTTGTTTTAATTGTCAGTTTGCTGTTTTGCCAGACACGCCTAGAAAGATGGGCAATGGTGGTAGCAGCTTTACCAATACGAGTGTCAATTTCTGTATCAAAAGATAGTTTGTCGTTGATGATTGATCCCATGTATTTATACTGCTGCAAAGGCATCACGTTTATAGTTGCCGATAGAGATTGTAAGTGTTGCTTCGACGTCCTGACCGAGTGTGTTAGTTTACTGCAAACTTATTGTTAGACCGTCTTTAAATAAGAAGATTATAACGTTTTATCAAAACACTATGAACAAGAAGATCAATTAACCTGTCGTAGTTTGTTGTCTAGAGCTACCTATATGATTGGATATGTGTAATCTTAATGGTTGTTCATCATCATCATCATGTGTCATACTGATTGGCTTAGGCGCTCATGTCCTTCCACAATCTTCAATCGACCGTGCATCGTATCAATTCTCTTGTTGACTGTTTTCCATGATGACATAACACCAAGATATCTAGTATTTTTTATCTTTTATCGTCCGCGAAACTCTCTTTCTCTGCATTTTGCCAATTGTAACCCAGTATTCCAACTTTTCTCTTCTTAAGATGTGCTCGAAAAATGTTGATTTTTTCTTTCCGATATTTCCTAGGAGCTCCATTTTTTGTGTTGACCACTTTGAGAATGTCCTCGCTGGTCTTTTTAGCTGTCCAGGGGTCTTTCAACATTCTTTTGAGAAATCCCATCTTATGGCCTCTAATTGTCTTTTCATTTGTTTGTTTACTGTTCATGACTCGCTTCCATGGGTCAGAATTGGTTCTATTTAGCACCGATGAACTTTCTTTCTCATTTCTCTTGACATAGATTTGTTGCATAAGACGTTTTTCATTTCTAAAATTCTATTTTTATTTGAGCTATTCTGCTTCTTATTTATGTCGTGCATATACCATCTGATGTTATTATTGTGCCCAAGTATTTGACGAGTTGCATCTGTTTCAAATTTGGCCTGTTTATTTTTATGCTGGGTGATGGTGATGATTGTTTCTTTGATTTGATCCTTACTTCTGTTTTCTTACTATTCAGACATAGATCTTTCTTGTTGCTTTCTATTACTATTATGTCTATCATTTCTTGTAGCTCATTCTCTGTCTTTGGTATTATGAATGTGCTATCCGCATATTGCAAATTGTTTATGTTGTGACCATTGACTTCAATTGCACATATAAATATTGATTGGTTGAACATACCGAAGAAGTCACGCGCTGCTGACTGTGAAGATCATCGCAACACTAATCTCATTAGCCATATGACGAAAATAATACTAAGAATCATCATGAGACGTGTAAGGAACAAAATGAATTTAGAAATAAACGAGCAACAATGTGGATTTGTGAAAGGAAAGGGCACCAATAATGAAGCATAATAGTAAAATACATCATTATCATCATGTGACATACCAATTAGCGTAGGCGATCATGTCCTTCCACAATATTATTTCTACCGTGTATATTATCAGTTATGTTGTTGACTGTTTACCATGTCATTTTACCAAGCTAGCCAGTGTTTTCTCTCTTTGTTTTTTCTCGGCATCTCTCTTTCCTTCTATTTTGCCAGTTGTAATAAAGTATGCCAACTTTCCTTCTCGTCTCACGATGTACCAAAAAATGTTGATTGTTTCTTTCTGATGTTCCTTGGGAGCTCCCTTCTTAGTAAATTATAACGACAATAAAAACGAATAATTAACATTTTTAGAAACTCCGAGGAGAGAGACCAGCATAAAAAAAACACAGGAAGATATATATTTTTACAGAACTCGGAAAAGTACAGCACTAAAAAAGAAACAGGAGCCAAAAATAGGATTTTAACCACAGCTCTTCGGCACAGCGATCTTTCACATGCGATACTTGCGCCAACAAAACTCAGATTATAGAACAAGATATATTATAACTAAACAATAAAGAATTGACAATCAATAACAAAAATAATATTATTAAAGAAAATCGTCATTCTACTGTTAAGCTATCAATGTTGAACGTCAGTTTCTGGAACAATCAATAAGATAAGATACATATTATAGAAATGAAATGTGTCAGACACATAAAGGGAGTTAACTTGTGTGACTAAATTAACAATGAATACACAAAAAGAAAGTTGGGATTATCCCGCAGTAAAATATATAAATATATATCTAATCAAATGATGTGACAACCTATCAAACAATCGTAACCAGAGTGTATTTCTTTAAGACAGTGAGCATGGGGCAAGGATGGGGATTGGAGTATATATATATATATATATATATATATATATATATATATATATATATATATATATCCAATGTTAAGACAGTCCTATTATATGACTGTGAAACATGGAAAACAACAACAATGACATGACAATCGTGAAAATACAGTTCCATTAATGGTTGTTTACGTTGAATAAAAGGATGGAATTGGCAGGACAAAATCACTAACATAGAATTATGGAAATGTAAAAGCAAAAAAAAAAAACAGTGGATAAGAGTTACAGCATAGACGATGGCGCTGGATATGACACACACTGTAGAAGCTAACTGAGAGTATTACACAATAGGCCCTTTTTTGGTATCTCTATGGAAAAAGACAAAGAGGAAGACCACGGAATTTTTGGAGAAGACATATGGAAGCAGAGATGAAGATATGGGGAAGACATGGAATGATCCTAAAAGAATGGCAAGAAAAAAGAACGACTTGGAAAATGTTTAAAACCTATGCTCCACTGGGAGCTGAAAGGTAGAAGAAGAATATATATCCGGAAGAAAGACTTCTGAGAGTAATGACCCAAGCTTTCCCGTCTCCTGGAAGAAGCTAAGATTCCGAAACACTTCTTTGACTGACGAATGGGGGAAATTGTTTTAGTGATCAGATTGCCTTTTACTGTAAAGCTGTATACAAATTGCTTCCTATAACGGGTCGGCATGATTCAGCTTGTTTTCATAGTACATTAAATTGAATCTTAACACAACTGTTTGAATCAACAAATTTCTAATTTTCTCGGTTTACTTTTATTTGTCTCTGCTTACTCCAATACTTTGTTTTATTAACTTCCGAGTGTGTTTTTCTTTCTTTATTAATGGCTACCATCTTCTTGTGGGGTTTGCTGACGTCATAGCTAAAAGTAAGAGTCAAACATAAAATCATGAATGATTTCTTCCTCGTTAATCTTCGTTTATAGTTTTTGATCAGCCGCTCCTCGCATCATTATGTGTCATAGACTCACAAACCTAATACTCCTTAAACATTCTCCCCAAACATACCCTCTCCACATCTGTTGACATAATTCATCTTCATGGTAAAGTATAATCTCTCATTTACTCGAAGCATAATTCCATTATCACTTCACTCCACAATCAATTAAATTATCTCATAATCCTTCATAACATAATCTTTATTATAATAATATAATTTCTACATTCATAAAATAATCCTTCCCAACATATCAACATAATCCATCTTACTCACACCACAAACCTCCACAGCTGTCATCATAATACCCTCTGACCTCACAAACATAATATGTATAAAAAAACAACACGACACTAATAACCTAATTTAATCTACCTGGATCAACTGCACTCTCCCCACTCGCCCTTGTACCTTCTTGTCCCTACACCCCGTGTCAAATTGGCAATAAAATTCTTCAAAAACGACACTTAATTAATGAATTTTCTGGGATTGTCAGGCCAATCTATAGGAGTGTCAGAATCAGTGGAGGTTTTCCAGAGTTTATCTTTATGCACTTAGGCCCACAGCCATCTATAATTTTGGTTAGGCCCACTGCTTAAAAGGATTTCCCCAAAAGTTTGTGACGTTTTCAAGCTTTGCGAATAGAGATAACTGTCGGTAAAAGTCCGCTGTTTTTATCTCGCATAAATCAAGTCGTCACAAACTTTCGGTGATTCCAGGATTTCCCTTTCAGTCTTCAGGTCTTAGTATAACTAAAGATGGCTGTGTTAGACATATCTAAAGTAGGCTATGGTCCGTGCGTGTGTATGTGTGTGTATGTGTGTGCACGTTTATGTATGTACGTGCGCTTTCAGCACATTTTTTGTTAATGTGGTTAGCTTTACGCCAGAGCCCGGCAACTTTCTATACGGTGCTGCAGTAAAGCTGGTAAGGAAGGGACGAGGTTGCCAAAGTGTATTATGGCAGCTTAACATGAGAGGGTAACATAAAAAAATAATGTAAAAAAACTTTTACGTTTACGGACTACATACAGCTCAGAAACTAAAGAAAAAACAGGGCACAAAGAACACAAACAAAAATCTCATTTGTCTTGTTTTAATTGTATTTAGTGGTTCACTTTTCGTTTTTATATAAATATATATATATATATATATATTATATATGTGTGCGTGTGTGTGTGTGTGTGTGTGTGTGTGTGTGTTTCCATATAAACGAAATGATATGGGTACTTAGAATGAAACCAGATCAAATGTAATCAAGAGCATGATATCTAAGATCAACAAAACAGAGGGTAAGAAGATGGCCAAGGAAAAGATAGATGAAATAAAAGTCATATGTAAAGATCAAAACATGTTCTTCTTAACAGAAAACAGACACGCAAAAGAAAGGAAACATACAGACTTAGCGTGCGGTAAACATTAGAAAATAAAAAAATAAAAGAAATGAAGGATGACACATTAAAAGTCCAGAACATTGCACTTACTTACAAATATTTATTTAATATTGTAATATCACTGGCCCTAGAAAAGACAAAGTGGTCACATAAAATTCCAGGAAAACGAGGCTCAGGTACACCAAATATAAGCTGTCTTCAGCGCAAACGATTCTTTGAATTTGACAACAGAGTTATAGGGAGATCTGGCTAGAGACATCCTTCAGGTGTGTTGTGTTGAGCCCAACAATCTGTAACAGGACATTACGATAACGAGATAGCAGTTGTCGGTCTGTACTAAGCAATATGTAAATGCCATTAGATCATGTCAAGTGTATATTTTCGATGAAAAGCTTTTCTAGTAGCTGAATACTATTAGATCACCAGGTCCCTCCGCAGAATTTGAAAGATGTCGTTTTATGTTTTTACATTTTAGATCTCTTTTCTTTTCTCTTTAGGTACTTTTATCTATTGTTTTGATCCACCTGCTTTCGAATTCAGCTGTGGATCACAGATAGAGAAATGTCGCAAACAACATGTGAATTGTTTGAGAGTGAATTTTGAGAGTGAGTTTTGAGAGTGAATATTCGTGTTAAATCTTAAGAAGTAAGTACTTGATGACAAACAAAGAAACATATAATTAGGTTAGACTTTACTCATTAGAACGGAATGACGTCACTACGAACGGGGTATTCCCAACCTTGTTTATCCCTCGTCCCAGCAAATACAAGACTGATCATCCTGACCGTTGACATTGTTCTACTGAACGTGCTGTGTTTTGAAGGAAAAGTGCGCTGCTTATGTTGAACAATTCCGGATCTATGTAACCACCGTTGCAGCAGCACAAACCTCCATAGACACTCGCTAAATCAGTGTAGACTTCATGAACATTGAGCATGCGCCAAGAATCGCTGTCCCCCAAAAAAATGAAGTCACGATTCTACTTCGGTGAAACACTCGACCTACCCTAGTCCAGCTCGTGGCGAATTTGGAGACGAACACAGATCACACATCACGTCCCCGGACATAGTCAGGGCCTGCAAATGTTCTAGGTTAATAAAAAGTACGTCGCCTACAGCACAAATCTCTGCGCGCCAGCACCACAATTATGTAAAAAAATGTTTATCCTTGACCCGTAGTAACAAAAGAAAGACCCTCAACACCAGCATGATCTAGCTGTTAGTTGTCCGTGAAGATTGGGGGTAAAACAAGTTTTATTTGAAATCTAGGAAAAGGATTGATTAGAAAATAGTCTGTAAATATCCAACAGCCAATAGATGATTAGCTAAACCCATTTAGGACACCTGAGAGGGACAAAAACAATGGAAGAAATATTATTCTCCTATCTTTTCGACTCACGCCGAGGCGATAGAGGAATAACAAGGACTCCATTAGACCAGACAGAGTGTGACTGACTCGATACTACAAACGATTATTTAGAGGCAGATAAATATATAATGTTAGGAAGATAGACGTTATGAAGCAATCTAGCAAGATCCCATTTAAACATTGTAAATAATCATTGGTAAATAATCATTGGTAAACAATCATTGATAAATAATCATTGATAATAATCATTGGTAAATAATCATTGGTAAATAAACATTGGTAAATAATCACTGGGAAATTCTTCTTCTTGTACCTTTCAGCTCCCTCTGGATCATAGGTCTTCAACAAACACTTTCAAATCGGTTCTGTTTCTTGCCATTCTTTTAAGATTATTCCATGTCTTCCCCATCATCTTCATCTCTGCTTCCATCTGTCTTCTCCAAGAATTCATTGGTCTTCCTCTTTGTCCTTTTCCCTGGAGATTCCAAAAAAGAGTCTGTTTAATACTCTCAGTTGACTTCCGCAGTGTGTATCCTATCCAGCGCCATCGTCTTCGCTGCATCTCTTTATCTACTGGTATTTGACTGGTACATTTCCATAATTCTATGTTAGTGATTTTGTCCTGCCATGTCCATCCTTTTATGCTGCGTAAGCATCCATTAATGTAAGATTGTGCGTCTATTAGATGTATTTCTCCTATTTGTATTTGGTTGTTGCCATCTGCATTAATTCTCATAATTTTGGTCTTATCTATATTTTCATTCCATCTGTTGTGATCTCTCATCAAGTAAGCTCATTTTATCCTGCATCTGTTGATGGTTGTGTCAGAGGAGAGTTATATCATCAGCAAAGTCTACATCATCAAGTTGTTTGGTCAGTGACCACTGGATTCTATTTCTGTTGTTTTGAATTATTTTCATAATCCAATCTATGGTCAGTAGAAAGAGAAATGGAGATAGAAGTTTCCTGCCTTAATCCTTTTTTTATTTCAAATGCTTCTGTAAGCTGTCCTTTGTGCACAACACTACATTTCATTCCTTCGTACATTGTTCAGGCAGAAATATCAAAACACAACACAACGAGCCTTCAACAAATGTTGTGAGAACACCAGACCGAAGAGTCGACCACGAAAAAGATGGATCGATGGAATATTAGAAGCACTAGGAAACATAACAGCAGCAGAGGCGAACAGAAGAGCAAAAGACAGCAAATTAAATCTCCCCTCGACGCTGAAAAGCAGATGATTAAGGAAAGAAGAAGAAGATACATTGTTCTTATCAGCTTAATAAACGATGTGGGGATTGCGTAATGACTCAGCAACTTCCAAAACATTCCTCTGTCTATCTCTGACTATCAAATGCCCATTCGTAATCTATGAATCCAAAATAAAGTGACCAAAGTAGTTCTAAACTATTATACGTAGAGTAGTTATTTGATCAGCACGTGATCTGTTCTTTCTAAAACCTGCTTGTGCATCTCTCAAATGTTTCTCTATGGCCTCTTTTAGTCTCTCCAAAATGATTCTACTTAATATTTTTCCTGGCACTGGTAGTAGCATAATTCCTCTATAATTAGTGCACTCCTGTAAACTTCCTTCCTTTGGTAGGTTGATCATATAACCTTCTTTCCAGTCTTTGGGTATTTCTTCCCTCTCCCAAATTTTATCTAATAGATTATGTAACATCTTGGTATAGGTGTTACTATCTAATTTGATGGCTTTCGAAGGAATTTAATCTGGTCCTGTGGGTTTACCATTTTTTAATGGCTTGATGGCTTTCATTATTTCTTCCTTGCTTGGTTTTCCACAGTAAACGTGTAACTCTTCTTATGCTGGTAGCATATCTGGAGGATTATTTGAGCCGGGTCTGTTACAAAAAGACATGAAGTTGTTCTCATATCTTTTCGCCTCACGCCGAGACCACCGAGGAATAACCAGGTCTCCAATAGACCAGGCAGAGTGGACTGACTCAATCCAACAAACGATTATTAGAGGCAGATGAACATATAATATTAGGAAGGTAGACGTTATGAAGTAATCTAGCAAGATACTGACCCATTGAAACATTGTAAATAATCATTGGTAAATCAGCATCAAGTACTGGGCCTACTGGCGTAGGTGATCATGTCCACAACTTTCGATCTCGGCAGCTATTTATCATTTCTGTTGTTGAACTTCTGAAAAGCCATTCTCTTAAGCTGTCTGTTATTTTTTCTCTTTGCTTCCCACTATCTCTTCGTCCCTCAATTTTTCCAGTTGTTACTTTATATTCCAGTTGTTCTCTTCTCATTACATGGCCAAAAAATGAAAAATGATGATTGTTTCTTCCTAATATTGGAAATTAGCTCTCTTTTTGCTTTGACCTCTCTCAGAACATCTTCATTACTCTTCTTAGCTGTCCATAGTGCTCTCAATATTCTTCTGTAAAACCACATTTCTACAGACTCCAGTGATTTTCTTGTCTGTTGTCCTATTGTCCATGATTCGCATCCATATGTTAAGACTGGCTCTACATAACATTTAAGAACTCTTTTTTTTGTTTCTATTGTCAAAAATGGATTGCATAGTATCTTCGTCATTTTTTGGAAAGCTGTTTTTGCCTGAGCCATTCTGCATCTCACCTCTTTTGAACATCTTCCGTCTGAGGTTAACAAAGTACCCAAATATTTAAATTCATTTACCTATTTTAATATTGTTCCACTTGTCTTTATTTTGCACTGAGGTGATGTCTTTTTTGTTGTTGTTACTATACCTCTATCTTTTTGCTTTTAAGGATGAGTCCTTTATTTTTGCTGTCTTTCAATATAATGTCCAACATTTCTTGTAACTCATTTTCACTCTTAGCGATTAAGACTGTATCATCAGCATACCTTAGATTATTTATATTATGACCTCCAATTGTTATTCCAGGCATGACCCTTATGTATCTTATAATAATCTCACTATAAATATTAAACAAATCTGGTGACATCACACAACCTTGTCTAACACCCTGTTTTATTTGTTGAAACATTCCCAATTGGTTTCCAGTTCTTATGGCCGCTGTTGTTGCCAGTACATGTTCTTTATTATTCTTAGATCTTTGCTGTCTACGTTTATGCTTTCTAAAATTTTGATTATTTCTTGGTGCTTTACTTTGTCCAATGCCTTGGTGTAATCTATGAAACATAGGTATAGATCTGTTTTCACCTCTATGGCTCTTTCTACTAAAGATCTTATGATATAAATGGCATTGCTTGTTCCTTTATCTTTAACAAAACCACACTGTTCATCGCTAATTTCTGGACTGATTTTGTTTCGCACTTTTCGCATGATGATTCTTAGTAATATCTTAGTCATATGACTCATACGGCTTATTGTGCGATGATCAACGCATTCAATCGCACCTGATTTCTTTGGTAGGACAATGAATATTGATTTGAGCATGTCGTCTGGTATATATCCGCTGTTGTAGATATCATTAATTTTTTTTTATATTATTTCTATTATGCCAAAATCATCCATGGCTTCAATCTCTTCTTTAGTTATATTATCAGGTCCCGGAGCTTTGCCTGTTTTCATATTGCGCAAGGCATCTTCCACTTCTTCTCTGAGTATTTCTGGTCCTTCTCCATTATCCTTAATATTTACTTCCGTTCGTTCATCATTATAAAGATCTTTAATGTATTCTGTACATCGTTCCCTTATGTTTTCTTGATCAATCAACAGTTCTCCTTCCTTTGATCTTAGACATCCATTTTTTTATTGTGTTTTTCTTCCTGTTAATTCCTCAATTTGTTTGTTTATAGCTTTAGCATCTCCTTTTTGTTGCATTTCAATCTCTTTGCATCTCTCTTTTAG
Organism: Megaustenia siamemsis; assembly: GCA_032433765.1. Classification (NCBI taxonomy): domain Eukaryota; kingdom Metazoa; phylum Mollusca; class Gastropoda; order Stylommatophora; family Ariophantidae; genus Megaustenia; species Megaustenia siamemsis. Next base: position 39,318,652 of record JAVIAB010000088.1, on the reverse strand, counting down.
CCATGCTTCTTTTGCTTCATTGCATTTTACTACAATTTCTTTATTAAATCTCTTATACTCATCTTTATTTTTATCTTATTGTATCCATTAGCTGCAAAATGTCATCTGTCATCCATTTCTTTCTTGAATTTGTCATCACTGGTGGTATGAACTCTTTTGATGTTTGTTGCATTGACTCTTTTAACATTTCCACTGTTCATCAAAGCTTTGTATCTTCTCTATTGCACTGTACCGGTTCTGAATTGTGATTTTATATTTGTCTTGCAGCTTCTTGTCTGATTTTAGTAAATCTAAATTTAATTTGATGTTAACTGAGGCTCATTTTGTTGTTTTTAATTTTACTCTAAGCTTTCCCACAACTGGTACATGATCACTATTGCAATCTGCCCCTGGTCTAGTTTTCACACACACCAGACTGTTTCTAAAGCTATTGCTTATCATTATATAATCAATTTGATTACGTGCGTTCTCCCCTGGGCTTTTCCATGTTCACAGACGTCTTGGATGTTGCTTAAACCAGGTGTTTCCTATCTTCATGTTGTGTGTTCTTGCCCAGTCAATAAGTTTCTCACCTCTTTCATTCCTCTCGCCTAAGCCATAATGACCAACTACTTCCTCAACCCTTTCCTTTACTACTTTTGCGTTAAAATCCCCTGGAACTATGATGTTTTCATGTGGTTTGTATTTATGAAGTGCCTTATTTAACTCGTTGTAAAATGTATCGTTTATTTCCTCTAGACTCTGCTGTTGGTGCATAAACTTGTATAAGATTTATGCCTATTGGCATTCAATTTAATTTCACTAATAGGACTCTGTCAGATATTGGGTAAAAGCCTTTCACTGTTCTTGCTCTTTCTGCATCCAAGATGATACCTACTCCTCTTTGGTGTTCAGTACGTCCAGAATAGATTATTTTATATTTATCTGAATGCATCTCCCCTGATCCGGTGTATCTCATTTCGCAAAGTCCCAGTAATTGTAAACCCATTCTTTTCATTTCTTTTTTGATGTTTTCTAGTTTACCCTTCTGCATGAGTGTTCTCAAATTCCAAGTACCTATCTTTAGAGTTTATTTTATCTTTATTTTGCTTACAGTAGCTTGATGACGATCGGGTATCACCTGTAGTACATGATATCCCTACCGAATGAGGGTTTTCCATTGGAATCCCCCTTCACGTTGTTGTCGTTATTTCTATTATTGTGGGGATTTATGATTGTACAAAGAAATTACGACGGTGGTTTTCTGTTGCCCTCTGTCGGTTTGTTTACGGTTGGCTCCGCTAGTCTTTGACTAAAAAGTCTCACACACAAGGCAGTGGGGTTGTTTTACTTCGGGGTACCCTCCCTTAGCCTTTTACTCTCCCGATCTTACCTGCAAAGAAGCAGGGTAGCCACAGGTTGTATTGTTTACTGCATACAGTAGCAGGTAAAATTACCTGACCTGACCTACCATTGGTAAATACTCATTGGTAAATAATCATGATAAATAATGATTGATAAATAATCATTGGTAAATAATGTCATTGATAAATAATCAGTGATAAATAATCATTGGTAATTAATCATTGGTAAATATGGTTGTGAACAATCCAGAAGTAGTCCACCTAGACTGTAAGTATTTTAATTCAATTCAAGGTGTTCAACTAATGTCTGGTCTTGTGACTAAAAGGAGTTAAATTATAGGGGGGAAATTGTTGGACCGGTAAATGCTACAAGGTCCATTCAATAGCCCTCGACAACCGCCTAGAATGAGGCATACGGTCAGAATCATTAAGCTATGGGAGGGAGTGTACAGCAGAGATTTAGTCCTCTGCACTCCGGTCGGAGCATAGGGCACTAACAAGATAACTCCACCCAATCCGGACTGAAGCAAGCATGGACAGCTATCGCTACGACCTGCCAGTCTCTTTCATTTCATCATCTTTGGTCTGCTTCTTCTTTGCTTGGCCAGGTGGTGTCCATGTTAATGCTAGGTACAGATGCCTGATTTGTTCCATTTATAAAATGTGGTCTAGTCATTTCCAACGTCTTCTTTTCACTTCTTGATTGATGGTGTTAATGCTGATCTTCTGAAGACATATGAGCAACGATAGCTCAGTGTTTAGTGAAATGGACTACAAAGTACAAGAGGTAGGGTTCGATCCCAACCGACGGCTTTCGGGTTCACCCAGCCTTTAATGGGTACCGGATTTTTTTCTGGGAAAGTAAAACGGCACGGGCGTAAAACCGACCACATTACCCCAAAAATCATGTGCCGAAAGTCGGTAAAATTTATGGTCACTAAATGTGTCTGTTACATGTGTCAACACTGTGTATCCTTTGTACACGCCGCTCGTCGATGTAACACACTTACACATTATCTAATGCTATGCACCAACCAACGATAAAGATGATTTAGTTAAAGATGATTTCTATAAACAGCTACAATGTCAGATGGATGCATGACGAGCCAAATATATTATAATCTTGATGGGAGACCTAAATGCTAAAGTAGGATCAAACAACTGAGGCTTCGAAGAGATTATGGGAAAACATGGACTTGGAGATATAAACGAGAATGGAGAGATATTTGTGAATTTCTGCGCCCTTAATCAAGTGAGCCTAGAATGAACAATATTCCAACATAAAGGAATACACAAAGCTACATGGGTGTCACCAGATCATAGAACGGAAAATCAAATTGATCACTTAGTAAAGTAAAAAAAAATAAAGCGCCCCGTCACGCCAAGTGGCGTATAGGGAATATGGTGTTAGTACATACACCATACATTTTACAGACCTTCAGCACATGATTTTGGGGTAATATGGTCGGTATTATGCCCGTGCCGCTTCACTTTCCCAGAAAAAAATCCGGTACCCATTAAAGGCTGGGTGAACCCGGAAGCCGTCGGTTGGGATCAAACCCTACCCCTTGTCCTTTGTAGTCCAGTTCACTAACTACTGAGCTATCGCGGCACCATCCCCTTTCGCACTGCTCTGCACCAATTTAGCCTCTACTCATTTTTCCCGAATTTGTGTAATTCCCCTTTTACAACTAACACCATATTCCCTATACGTCACTTGGCGTGACAGGGGGTACTTTACTTACTTTTTACTTTACTTCTGACGGCTCCTTTGTTCGTAATGTGTTGATCCCAACGGATGATTAGAATCGTCTTAAGACAACGATCTTCAAATCCACTTTGTGAGCTTTCAATCTGATGGTTCGTTCTCCACGTTTCTGCATCATAGTGGAGAGATGACCAAGACCTAGAACTTTGTTACTAAGTCATACACGACTGTGTTAACTGTTGTAAGAAAAGTGAAAATAAAAACCACCAAGGTGAGCTCTGCTGGTAAACAAAAGTTTGCGACAAAACAGACTCGACACGAATTGACGATTGCAATAGTTTTGGCAGTTGGTAGGTCTGAGAAGACCTAGTACTGCAATACCAATATGATGGACAATAACCACCTTCTTCAACCGACACCAGAGAGTCAGGAAAGATATTACAGTCCTCGCCTCAAAACTGGGTTTAGATACTAACGGTCCTCTTGCGCCCTAATACTTTAGATCAACATGCAGTAACCTGCTGATATATCAGTGCACATACACTCCGACATCAGTTGCAGGCGACTAAGTATCTGTAAATTTATCCTGAGTATAGTGTTGCAAATCATAAAAAGGTAGAGCTAAAACTGTTAAAACAAGGGTATATAATTACGCCAAATGTATTTTAAAATCTCATACCAGTATCGTCCCTTGGTTTTCCAACTCAGATTCACCCTTCAAGTGTCGTGTTCGAGCCTGGGTTATTTTTGAATGAAAATGGTGGAACTGTGCTGTTTGGATTATAATGTAGACCATTATTGAAAAGTGGCACTCTAACACCGCAGTGGTGAATAGAAGCATTGACGTGTTCAATAATAATTTGATGCTTTCTACTTTAGGTGCACCATGAATAATTGATAAAACCAGACTTTCGTTGGAAACTTTCTGTTCCATAGAAAAGAGGGAAAAGTGAACGAAAACAATCACCCACTAGAGTTAATGGGCAAGAGAAACAGAGAGAGAGAGAGATAGATAGATAGAGATAGGGAGAGAGAGAGAGATAAATAGTGAGGAAGTAAACCGCAGAAGTATTTATTTGGTGAATTTAATGAAAGGGGACTGCACTCCCAAACATTAACCTTTTTCTTCCTCTACAACTCGCAAGGGACATGACAAATTCCTCTCTAAGTTGCATCATCATCAAGTGTTCTGCTTTCTAAAATCTGTGATATTCACAACATTATTTCTCTCCATCTGTTTATTAATTCTTTTGATGACTTTCAACCAAACCACTCTATTAAACTAACTAATATATTATCTGTTTGTTTTCCTAAAAAATAATGTTCAAAAGTTTCAAGTTGTTACACAAAATTTATTCCAATTGTTTTTTGCTCACAAAGCAGCCATTAATGATGATTGTTTCATCCTGAAGTTAACAATTACCATTATGTTGTGACCTCTTTTAGAACGTCCTCATTAATCTGTTATCAACAAAGATAGAGCAGAGTATATGTAAAATACTTTTATATTTCATATTATTTATGTTGTTTATATACATATCATGTAAATTATGATTTCGTATATTATTTACGTGTGTCGATCAGTTGTAATATATTCTGGTATATCTATAGGGTAGAGACTGACGGAAAATTGCCTCCACAGTTAAAAACGAATTCTTGCGCATATTTCCCTGTGTGGAGTGTCATGTGCATTGGTTAATCCTAATAAAGCATCAGTTGCATGGGTCTCCATTATCAATCATATCATTAACACGGAAACATCGTTGGTACGAACGGGACCTGATCAGGTGACAAGGGAGAGGGTTGATGACGTATCTTGGAGTTAAGTTTGATCGACGCCTGTGTTTTCGGGACCACGTCGACCACGTGATAACAAAATCCAACAAAGGATTAGCCGCCTTGAAGGTCATGGCAGATGCTAACATTGAGCAGAAGCTACTTACCCTTCTGTTCCAGGGACTAGTTCTCGTCGCTGTCGAGAGCGCTCTGGCAATTATTAATGTCAAATGGCAAATTGACAAGCTGGAGAAAATACAGAATAAAGCTATGCGCATTTCCTTGGGGTGTACGAGAGACACTCCCTGTGTAGCAAAGAGGTATCTTCTTGACTTTCCAACCATGGATGGCAGGATCAAGATGTGGAGGGCACGAGCGTACCTGAAGATAAGTGTAAAGAGCATCCATTGCACCACGACCTCAACACAAAGAAAGGTGTCAGGCTAAAAAGAGGCAAATCATGGGTGGGCCGAGTAGAAGATGTCATCAAAGAAGACTGTAGGCTAACAAATATCAACGCTGACGCTGACTGGTGCCTGCGTAATTCAGGGATACATTCTCGAGTATTATCACACTCGACAGGAATTGTTGGGACCAGAACTCAGTCGTGGTAAATGCAAAGATAAAAGGTCTCATCATGGATAACATCGATGGGAAAGATGCAGTCACGTATACAGACCGATCTGTAATGCAACACCAAAGGAGTACATGGCCATTTACAGCACGCTCGACAGACAGAATGGTCAAAGAAGACAGTGGCGCAATTTTTTATATTCGAGCTATGGACTAAGCAATGTTTACATTGAACAGCACGATATATGTTATTGCAGCGAGTTGGCAGATTTTTGAAAATGTTTTCAAAGGTTTGAACATAAATGTTTGTTCACAGTTCGTTAACCTTCGCTGTAGATAAAGTCGTTAATTCGTTTCGGACGTTTGTGACCTTGGTAGCTAAGGACCTAACTTGTGCAAACGGATGGCATTGGCAAGGATCATTTTGAATCTATGAAGTGGGCTCATTTTGTGTTTAACTCAAAAGCATATGTGCTTTTTAACCAAAGACTTTTTTTTTTGGGGGGGGGGGGAGGACTCAATGAAGATATCCCCGATGGAAGAATAAATTGTAATATTAGTCCCATAAATGATTCGCTTCCAGAGGTTTATGATGTAAACAAAGCAGTTTTGTCATTGCAAGTGAATAATGTCCACACCTATAATTGGTCAGGATTGTGTAGCACCAGCAGCTTTATAGCGAACACAGAAAGCATCACAGGATTGTGCTGTTCTGAAACAGCTATACCATGCTACCCTAGAATTGCCTTTAATGGGATTACTGTGACCACAAATCACTCTCCATGTGTGTGCCACATATTTACACCCTAGAAAGAAATACTGAATATAACAACATCATGTGCCGTCTATGATATTAATGACCACAGACCAGGAGCCCCAGTATGATTGATACAACTGTTGCACCAAGCATTTCATCAGCAGAGCCATATCTATGGAATGTTAATCTGACATTGTTCTTGAATGATGTCCAAGTTAATGAGACATCAGAATCGTGTGGCGGCAGCTACAAGAAGGGAGCGGAGAACATCAAGTTCTGCTGCTATAAAGGAGACTTGCCTTGCTATCCCAGAATTGCCTTAAATGGGATCACTGTAGTTGAAAACTTCTCCTCTTGTGTAAACTACACATTCACATCTAAGAGTGAATCAGTGAAGGTCACAAAATCATATTCTCTCTGTGGTTTTACTAACTACAGGTCATGTGGCTTCTGTTGGATTGGAAATGATAACTTACCACCACTGTGTGTCAATATGTTTGGAATTGGAGTCATCAATGATGGCCTAACATCATCAAGTGCTATGACGATCATCATTTTCGGGAGGACGTGAACTCCCATGGTATATGGTGGATAGGCGGCAGGAACCATTGAAGGCTATGTCTGAAAAGTGTTCCTTTTCTGCAGTTTCCTCATATTCCAAGACCGACTTGTTGCAGGAGCTACTGAGTTAAGTGCTCTGTGCACACCGTGAGCTGTGTGTCTCATCCGTTTTGATCCTGCTTCGATATCCCGCTTGTTTACGATGAATGATGATATCGTATGACAGGGAACAGTTGGCTGTGTTCACTTTCTGCGCGGTTTCGCCTTATGTCTTTTGGCGTGTGCTGAGACTGCTACGATGGGGACTACAGTTACCTTTCTTTGTTTGGGAGATGAGTTAGTAATTCGGATGATTCCACTGGCACGGGCGGTTGAGCAATTATGGATTTTAATTCGTTTGCTGTGATACCGAGGCCTTCCATAACCAATAACCAGTAGCGCAAACGGTATGACCACGAGTAGCATGACGATGGAGGTGATAGCAGTGACGAGGGCATTCATCTAGTTAGAGTCTCAAGACTACACCAACGCCTGCATATTAAGTGATTCAATGAGCATGAAAAAAGGCGGAGACGGGATCTATACACAGGCAATGGATAGAGTCATTACAGAAGTCAAAAATACGTAGGGTCACCTTTGTCTACGTCCTACATGCTGGAGTACTGGGAAATGAAAGAGCGGACAGGCTGACTAGTAGTGCTGTCGTTGAAGACGGTCAATTAATGGATCTGACGGATATCATCAATGCCTTCCGAAAATTGGGAAGGGCACAGGACTTCGACAACCATGAGCCCACGTCACTCCTTCGGGTGAAAGAGATCGGACTTAAGATAGGCACAGCCAGAGACGAGAAACTTAGTGGGCGTGTAAGAAGACTTACTAACCAACTCAGAACTGGAGTCGTCGTCAGTCGCTGGACACTGCGAGACTTGCTTAGTAGGGGATCTGAGCACCTATGAATAAGTTCGGTGTGCAATGATGATAACCCGCAAATAACTCAATATTATTTATTTCTTTAGTTATATTATTTTTATGTTAAATTATATGTCTTTTTTTCTGTTTAACTTTCTGGAAATGATAGGGTCTGCGAAATGATGAACTCCAAATCGGACTTCGAAAAATTCAGGGATCAAACTGTAACATGATGTTTATTTGATTCGCACATATTTGACGAAACTTTAATTGATGCTTATTTGACGAAACTTTAATTGATGCTTATTTGACGAAACTTTAATTGATGCTTATTAGGCGAAACTTTAATTGCTGCTTATTTGACGAAACTTAATTGATGCTTATTTGACGAAATTTTGATTGATGCTTTTTTGACGAAACTTTATTTGATGCTTATTTGACGAAACTTTAATTGATGCTTATTTGACGAAATTTTGATTGATGCTTATTTGACGAAACTTTAATTGATGCTTAATTGACGAAACTTTAATTGATGCTTATTTGACCAAACTTAATTGATGCTTATTTGACGAAAATTTAATTGATGCTTATTTGACGAAATTTTAATTGATGCTTATTAGGCGAAACTTTAATTGCTGCTTATTTGACGAAACTTTAATTGATGCTTATTTGACGAAATTTTGATTGATGCTTTTTTGACGAAACTTTAATTTATGCTTATTTGACTAAACTTTAATTGATGCTTATTTGACGAAACTTTAATTGGTGCTTATTTGACGAAACTTTAATTGATGCTTATTTGACGAAACTTTAATTGATGCTTATTTGACGAAACTTTAATTGATGCTTATTAGGCGAAACTTTAATTGCTGCTTATTTGACGAAACTTTAATTGATGCTTATTTGACGAAATTTTGATTGATGCTTTTTTGACGAAACTTTATTTGATGCTTATTTGACGAAACTTTAATTGATGCTTATTTGACGAAATTTTGATTGATGCTTATTTGACGAAACTTTAATTGATGCTTAATTGACGAAACTTTAATTGATGCTTATTTGACCAAACTTTAATTGATGCTTATTTGACGAAAATTTAATTGATGCTTATTTGACGAAACTTTAATTGATGCTTATTAGGCGAAACTTTAATTGCTGCTTATTTGACGAAACTTTAATTGATGCTTATTTGACGAAATTTTGATTGATGCTTTTTTGACGAAACTTTAATTTATGCTTATTTGACTAAACTTTAATTGATGCTTATTTGACGAAACTTTAATTGGTGCTTATTTGACGAAACTTTAATTGATGCTTATTTGACCAAACTTTAATTGATGCTTATTTGACGAAAATTTAATTGATGCTATTTTGACGAAACTTTAATTGATGCTTATTTGTCGAAACTTTAATTGATGCTTATTTGACGAAATTTTGATTAGTGCTTTCTTTACCCACCTTCGATTGATGATTATTTGGCCTACTGTGATTGATGCTTATTTGACAAATATTTGATTGAGGTTTATTTGACAAACCTTTGATTGATACTATTTGACGGACTTTTGATTGATGCTATTTGACGGACTTTTGATTGATGCTATTTGACGGACTTTTGATTGATGCTATTTGACGGACTTTTGATTGATACTTTTTGACGGACTTTTGATTGATGCTATTTGACGGACTTTTGATTGATATTGATACTATTTGACGGACTTATGATTGATGCTATTTGACGGACTTTTTATTGATGCTATTTGACGGACTTATGATTGATGCTATTTGACGGACTTTTGATTGATGCTATTTGACGGACTTTTGATTGATGCTATTTGACGGACTTATGATTGATGCTATTTGACGGACTTATGATTGATGCTATTTGACGGACTTTTGATTGATGCTATTTGACGGACTTTTGATTGATGCTATTTGACGGACTTTTGATTGATGCTATTTGACGGACTTTTGATTGATGCTATTTGACGGACTTTTGATTGATGCTATTTGACGGACTTTTGATTGATGCTATTTGACGGACTTTTGATTGATGCTATTTGACGGACTTTTGATTGATGCTATTTGACGGACTTTTGATTGATGCTATTTGACGGACTTTTGATTGATGCTATTTGACGGACTTTTGATTGATGCTATTTGACGGACTTTTGATTGATGCTATTTCACGAACCTTTGATTGATGCTATTTGACAAACCTTTGATTGATGCTATTTGACAACCTTTGATTGATACTATTTGACAAACCTTTGATTTATGCTATTTCACGAACCTTTGGTTGATGCTATTTGACGGACTTTTGATTGATGCTATTTCACGAACCTTTGACTGATGCTTATTTTTCAAAAAAATCTTTAATCGATGCTTATTGGGCGGATCTTTTACTGCTGCTTATATGACAAACATTTGGTTGATCTTATTTGACAAATATTTCAGTGATGCTATTTGACGTACCTTTTAGTGTTGTTTATTTGACAAACCTTTGATTGGTGTTTATTTATCAAAAGTTTTATTGACGTTTTTTTTTCTATAAACGTTCGATTGATGTTTTAACAAACCTTTGATTATGCTATTTGACGTACACTCGGTTGATGTTTATTTGGCAAACCTTTGATTGACGTTTATTTGGCGTACCTGTGATTTATATTTATTTAGCTAAGTTTGATTGATGGTTGTTTGATTTTTTTTTTTTTTACCACGCTTTGATTTATTTTATTTGACGTATCTTTGAATGATGTTTAGTTGACAAACCTTTGATTGATGCTATTTGACGTATCTTTCAATAATGTTTAGTTGACAAACCTTTGATTGATGCTATTTGACGTATCTTTCAATAATGTTTAGTTGACAAACCTTTGATTGATGCTATTTGACGTATCTTTAATGATGTTTATTTGATAAACCTTTGATTGATGCTATTTGACAATGTTTGAATGTTACTGTTTCACCTAATTATGATTTATGTTATTTGACACACATTTGATTGATGCTATTTAACGTACCTTTAATTGTTTTTTTTTTTAAAAACCTTTGATTAATGTTTATTTAACAATCCTTTGATTGATGTTTTTTTGACAAAACTATGATTGATTCTAATTGACCTACTTTGATTGATGTTTATTTGAAGAAACTTTATTTCATTATACAATTTTATAATAACTCTAAATACTTGGCACAATAATAACATCAGATGGGAGATGCACCACAGAAATAAAAAGCAGAATAGCTAAGGTCAAAATAGCATTTCAGAAAATGAAAAATATCGTATGCAACAAATCTATGTTAAACAAATGAGAAAAAAGAGAGTTCATCGGTGCTATATAGAACCAATTCTGACCTGTGGAAGCGAATCATGGACAGTAGACAAACACATGAAAAGACGATTAGAAGCCACAGAGATGGGATTTCTCAGAAGAATGTTGAAAGTTCCCTGGACAGCTAAAAAGACAATGACAAAGTAGTCAAAGAGGCCAACACAAAAAGGGAGCTCTTAAAAAACATCAGAAAGAAGCAATCAAAATTTTTCGGGCACATCATGAGAAGAGGAAAGTTGGAATACTTGGTTACAACTGGCAAAATAAAAGGAAAGAGAGATCGCGGACGACAAAGAGAGAAAATACCGGATAGCTTGGTGTCATGGCATGGAAAACAGTCAACAACAGAACTGATAGGATGCACTGTAGATAGAAGATTGTCGGGGGGACATGATCACCTACGCCAACCGGTATGGCACATGATGATGATAATAACTCTTGATAGCCCTTGTAATTGCTCTTCCGACTGATCCTTGTGTTAGAGAATTGAACCAAAAAAAATAAAATAAAAAAAATGGTATAGTAAAAGCTTTACGTGATTGTAGACGACACAAATTTGAACAACTTTTCTGCTCAATAGGCCTTCAGCAGGAACAAACAAACAGCACACACACACACAGCTATGTAAGAAAATAAACTAATCCTACATAGTTAACTAGTAATGAAACATCCAAAACAAAATAATCAAAACTGGTTTAAGAAAATAACAATTTCTTCACTGTGTCACGGACCGTGGCCGGAACGGGAAAGAGAGAGAGATTCGCGGTTGTACGCTGTAAATACCCTGCTGGTCGAAGGGTCAAACCGTGTAAGGGTTCTAAAAATAGGTGCGGGGGGGGTGTGGACCACTGTCTAGGTTACCGCGACTACAGACACTGACAATGTCTATAAGTATCTATCAAACCACACATATATGTATATACTCACACAAAAATGTGGCTATATACATATACAAACATAATTTCACACACACACACATACACACACACACACACATATATATATATATATACATATGCATAAGTATGGTGAGCCGAAACGTCGTTCAAATTTGTGTCGTCTATCTATCACGTAAACCTTTACCATAAACTTTTTTTCTATTTATTTTCTCAATTCTCCCACACATTTAGCTTTACTGCAGCTTCGCATTTTAATGCATTCATTTGCATTCTTTGCCTTAACCCGATCTTTGTGTTGCAGCAATTGCTGTTTTCTTCCTTGTGTTCATCTGCTGCGGGAAGGAATAGATGAAATCGTCATAAGCCCTTAGTTTGACGCATAAGTAAATAGGTTCACCCTTTTTCCTTTAGTGGTGGCTCTTACTGATATGGAAGACCTAGTACTGCAGTACTTCTGGGCTGGACTAGCAGTTTCCCAGCATAACCTGGGACTAGACGAACTTCAAACTCTCCAGTAAAAGCCTGGATTATTACGAAATTCATTACGACCCGCCACATCATTGAGTAAAAGGGCAATTCACCCGCATCAGCTCGTGACATTACATCAACAACTGTAGAAATAACATATTTTCATCTCTTAGTCCACGACATCCTACTTCTTAACTAAACTAGTTAGTCTGTTACTAGAGGCACCACAAAGAGGTGGAGTGGAGCCATGATGGTTCTGGTACACCGATCCTGATACAAGCCATTAGCTATGATTCACTGGCATCTTAATATTTATTATAGTCAGTCGCCTTCGATGGCGCTGGATAGGACACACATTGCGGAAGCCAACTGAGGATATTACACAACAGGTCCTTTTTGGAAACCCCAAGGGAAAAGACAAAGAGGAAGACCAAGGAATTCTTCGAAAAGACAGATAGAAGCAGAGATGAAGATGATGGGGAAGACATGGAATGATCTTAAAAGAATGGCAAGAAACAGAACGACTTTGAAAGTGTTTGTTGAAGACCTATGCTCCACAGGGAGCTAAAAGGTAGTAGAAGAAGAAGATTCTTTCATCTAATCAACACGTGATAGTGTGTTCAGCTCTACTGGTTATTTAAGAACCAGGCAGATAATAATCTTAAGGTGATTTATCATAGCTTGAGGTTTATCATAGGATCATCTCCTATATCATCATCATCATCAACATCATCATTATCATCATCAAGTACTATGCCTTCTGGCGTAGGTGATCATGTATCTCCGCAATTTTCGATCTCGAGAGTTATTTATCATTTCTGTTGCTGTCCTTCTACCAAGCCATTCTCTTAAGCTGTCTGATATATTTTCTCTTTTTTAACTCTGTCTCTTCGTCCCTCAACTTTTCCAGATATCAAATATATTCCAGCTCCTTCTGAAGTAAAACAATCCCACTGTCTTGTAGGTGAGACCGTTTAGTCAAATGCTAGCGGAGCCAACCGTAAACAAACTGACGGAAACAACCGTAATAACTTCTTTGTATAATTATGGCTCGGGAGCCGCGATAGCTCAGTGGTTAGTGAACTGGACTATAAAGGACAAGGGGTAAGGTTCGATCCCAACCGACGGCTTCTGGATTCACCCAGCCTTTAATGGGTACCGGATTTTTTTCTGAGAAAGTGAAGCGGCATAGGCGTAATACCGACCACATTACCCCCAAAATCATGTGCCGAAGGTCTGTAAAATTTATGGGCACTAACACCATATTCCCTGTACGCCACTTGGCGTGACGGGGGTACTTTACTTTTTTTTACTATAAGCATGGCTCATATTTATATATGTGAATTTCATAACAATTTGCTTCTTATTGTATGTCCTGCCTACTGACAAAATTGACGTCCAATGGTCTGCATGGCATGTGACGTCATATACGGAAAAGTAAGTTTATCAATTATAGGAACCACGGTTACATTTTGCAGGGAAACTCAAGTTTAGTATACGTCTACATATCTACTTCCATTTTATTCGTGTCAGATCAATTCTAGGTAATTTCCTAGTTTGATCAGATATATTATTTCAGTTTGGAAGAGTGATGTCCCCTAAAATATGTCTGCCAAAATACAGTGGTTCTACGCATTCTTGGCGTTGGGGTCATTACGCTGGCATGTGTCACTCACACTGGCGTTTGGGTCAGCGTGGCGTTCGGGTCAGCGTCTGCGTCCAAATCGAGATGTTAATTAATAATTGGCTGAACCCCTATCCTTTCTTATGCTTGTTCTGACTAATTATCCGCCTATATATATAGGCTAGCTTGTCTAATATTTAAAAACCAGCTAAGCAGTTCTGAGTTCACTTACTTGAATTTGGTACTACTGTATTTGCAAAATGACCGGGCGACCTAGAGCCCCAACTGAAGTTGTGAATGTTGGGCAGATCATGACTTTCATGACATCATTGCAGAGGATAGATGGAATTTACTAACTCTGATTCCCGAGATTGCCACTAATAAATTGTGTATTCAGTGGTTAGCTAAGCGTAGACTAATAATAAATACGTGTCTATGCAACATTTGTCATATGCCTGCGCGTTTAGTAGCCTACAGCAGAGGAGTAGATGGCTATCAGTGGTCATGTCAGGGGTGCAGTTTTGGAAAGTCCGTTCGTGATGGATCATTTTTCACAAAGAGCCATCTATCACTAAAACAAATTTTAATTAGGATCTACTGTTGGAGCAGCGATTTTCCACAGAGCTTGATCCAGCATGAGGCAGGCGTCAATAAAAATACTGTAGTGGATTGGTGTAATTTTTTACGCGAGGAATGTGAGAAATACATGGTCAGACACTTCAGTCAAATTGGTGGTAAGGACATTCTAGGCCAACCAATCGTTGTGGAAATTGACGAGTCCAAATATTTTCACCGAAAATATCACAGGGGACAATGGAATGAGGGTCACTGGGTGTTCGGTGGAATAGAAAGGATTTCAGGAAATGCTTTCTAGTAGAAGTACCAGATCGCTCCGAGGCTACTTTAACAAAAGAGATAGTTGCCCATATTTTACCTGGAAGCCACATTATTTCTGACGGCTGGTCTGCATATGCCAATATCAGTCGATTTGCAAATGGTATTTATACCCATTGTTCAGTCATCCATCAAGAGAATTTTGTCGACCCAGATGATCCCGAAATTCACACACAGAATATTGAAAATATGTGGATGCGGGCCAAAAGGAAATCGAAGAGACAGTTCGGCACTAGGCGTACATTGTTCCCATCGTTTCTACACGAGTTTGCCTTCAGAAATGAAATCAGACAAGGAAACGTCCTAGGGACGCTAATTACAGGAATTGCAGAGAGTTATCCTGTGTAAAATCATCACATCCCTGCAAACTACTGTCCTTTTCAGGACAACATAAGATTGCTCCAAACCTGCCACTTCACAACTGTCCTTTTCAGGACAACCAAACATTTACAATTAACTATTTTAGATTGCCTAGAGTTTTCACTATGGTCCTTTTGAGGACTTTCATCACACTCGTTGTTATTCTCAAGCTCCGCACCAGATTGCTAATCGCTGACAGGTAATTTGAGGTAATACAGACGTTGCATTGTGTTTCGTAAAGCTTTTTCTAGATATTTTTTGTATTTATGTGTGTGTATGTGCATTTTAATTAATAGCCAAAGTTTGACAATCTTCCAACATTTGGCAGTAAATTACGGCGATGGTAATCAACCGCACAATTCCCTTCGATCAGAAGATCATAATTAGGCCGAGTGGCGTCGTTTTTGTCACGCGTTATAATATATTTATAAATATTTAACACTAAAGCTAAACCTAACCCTGGACCCAACGCCCAATCAACAGATACTCCGAAATGATTACATGCCAGCGTAATGACCCCAACGCCAAGAATGCGTAGAACCACTGTATTTTGGCAGACATATTTTAGGGACATCACTCTTCCAAACTGAAATAATATATCTGATCAAACTAGGAAATTACCCAATTCTAATACAGTGTGGTACAGACATACTTGAGTCGAACCTGTTTTTTTCTCCATATACGCGCAATATATATATACATGTGTGTGTGTGATTGTTCATCAGGATGTTTCAACCTCTATCAACGTATCATTCTCTACTCATCATCATCAAGTACCGGCCTGCAGGCGTAAGTGATCATGTCTCGCCACAATTTTCGATCACGACAGTTATTTATCATTTCTGTTGTTGACCTTCTGTCAGAACATTCTCTTAAGCTGTCTGGTATCTTTTCTATTTGCTTCCCTCTATCTCTTCGTCTCTCAATTTTCCCAGTTTTTACAATATATTCCACTTACAATATATATAGTCTACTGCACAACAGATATTGTGACGGCTTTTCAGTTTTCTTTGAGAGTGTAATATACCCTCGTTCCGATAACACTAAAACCAAGCAGTCGATTACAATTTCCATTTTGTGTAAATTTAAAGTACATGATTATTTAATTTCATAAAAACTCATGAATAAAAAAGTTAGTGAGTAACACTGTATAGGACACAGTATGTGATTACCTGGAGAACTTGAAGTAAAACTTGGTGCAACTTCAGTGCGAGTGGTGTAGACTTGCACATGCAGTTAAACATGTCTCGTACTATTCATGTAGAGATAATCACGACGCAAGCTAACACGTGAAAAGTGCCGCATGGGAGAATTTATCGCACATAAATGGAAGGTAATTATGTGTAGATCTAATCAAACGGATGGGATAAACAATCGTTGAAAGAGAGAATACCAAGAGACTAACATAAACATCCTTTTTTCACAGTGACAAGATTGAATCAGATACAATGGGCTTTAGTTAATGGGGATGTTAACTGTTGGAACAACAGTATCAGCTGTATCACAACATTTCAATGTTTACATAAATACTCTATTGCTCATTCAAACATGTTACCGTCAAATCGAATCCATTGCCTATAGCCATAGAAGCTGGCGACTATAGGTTACCATCTGTGCATAAGACACCTTCTTAAGCCGTGTGCGTCTTCGTAACAGGTTCATCGTGGACATTAGTCCTATTATCATTAGAAGCTAATAAAGTACTCAAATGTATCAAAATTATATTTTAAAGGTAATAATGGTCGTTGTAATGCTATACCACCAGAAAACAACATGGAAGTACACACAAATATGACGTATTGATGGCAGTACAGGAAGGCTAGTCACCAGACGAAGTTAGCCACACTTGCAAGAAATATTCTTATATCGTCAGTACAAAATATCATCCCTGTAAAACGCATACGAAACAGAATTACAACTCTGAAAAAAAAAGAAAAAAAACTATGACACTCATTGAAATAAAATGTAAGCAAAACATGAGTGAAACGAAATAGCGGTGAATACAGAAAAAATGCAATGGCAGTTAAAACAGTGATCATCATCATCAAGTACCGTACCTGCCGGCGTAGGTGATCATGTCTCTTCACAACTTTTGATCTCGACAGTTATTTATCATTTCTGTTGTTGGCCTTCTGCCAAAGCCATTCCCTTAAGCTGTCTAGTATTTTTTCTCTTTGCTTTCCTCTATTTCTTCGTCCCTCAATTTTCCCAGTTGTTACAATATATTCCAGTTGTAAAAGAGAGATCAGGAGATGCAAAAAGAACAATACATTATAAATGCCTGCTGCAGGATAGAAAATGTATGTATACAAGTAAGAGACAGAGAAATGTTTAGATAAAGCATAACAGTAAAAGACAATGTTAGAAAAGCAGTTAAAGTAATAATGAATGTAGTATCAATACACTAACAAGTATATATTGCAAAGACGGAACGAATCACGTAGAGCAATGTATGATGGTACTTCACAGCATGTATAAAGTTGGAAAGTGGAGACCAGGGAATATGCTATTTAAAGTGATCTCCGTAACGAAAAGAAATCTTCTGAGAGATTTACCAACAGTTGTTTTTATTTTTGTTTCGTGTGATGGCTTGGAAGAGTTCAGCCTTGCTAAAAACCTGGGAAAACTCGGTATACATTCACAATCCTAGAAAAAGGAACTGAAGCTGTATACCAACTAGCGAATGATTGTTCTAGTATGTCAATAAAATACTTTTAGTGGTCTTCATAAAGATTATAGAATTAGAAATTAGAACAAGAGCCTCATGTAGTTCAAGCAGATTCAGACGTAGTAGAGATACCTGAGACCATATCTTTAACATGAGGACTATATTTGAGAAGTGAAGGAATCATCATCATCAAGTACCGGGCCTGCTGGCATAGGTGATCATGTCTCTCCTCAACTTTCGATCTCGACAGTTATTCATCATTTCTGTTGTTGGCCTTCTGCTAAGCTATTCTCTTAAGCTGTCTGGTATTTTTTTCTCTTTGCTTCCCTCTATCTCTTCGTCCCTCAATCTTTCCAGTTGTTACAATATATTCCAGTTGTTCTCTTCTCATTACATGGCCAAAAAACTATGATTGTTTCTTCCTAATATTGGAAATTAACTCTCTCTTTGCTTTGACCTCTTTCAGAACATTTTCATTACTCTTCTCAGCTGTCCATGGTATTCTCAACATTCTTCTGTAAAACCACATTTCTACAGACTCTAGTGAAGAAATTATAGCATTTCTAAATGTTTGTTTTATG
The DNA here is from genome assembly GCA_032433765.1 of Megaustenia siamemsis. Lineage (NCBI taxonomy): Eukaryota > Metazoa > Mollusca > Gastropoda > Stylommatophora > Ariophantidae > Megaustenia > Megaustenia siamemsis. Next base: position 39,300,196 of record JAVIAB010000088.1, on the reverse strand, counting down.
GATTACAACAGAGCCTGTGACTGCGTTCATCATGAACGACATAGGTTTTCCAACACACCTCGTGGACACTACTGGATCAATGTATCACGAACAGCAAGCAGCGATCTGAAAATTTAATAAAACATTCAATTGGTTTGAAGTATAAAGAAGAATGAGGCAGAGGTGCATCTTCTCTCCATAAATTTAAAAAAAAGTAAAGTACCCCCGTCACACCAAGTGGCTTATAGGGAAATATGATGTTAGTGACCCTATATTTTACAGACCTTCAGCACATTACTTTTAGGGTAGTGTGGTCGGTATTACGCCCGTGTTGTTTTACTTCCCCAGAAAAAAAATCCGGTACCCATTTAAGGCTGGGTGAACCCGGAAGCCGTCGGAGGAATCGAACCCTACCTCTTGTCCTTTGTAGTCCAGTTCACTAACCACTGAGCTATCGCGGCTCCTCTTCTCTCCATACCTGTTCAAAATCTATACTTTGGCCGGTCATTGCCACTGGCGTCTTTAGAGCATGTCACCACTAAATGAGTTATTTTGTTTGTTTTGATAGGTTTGTGCACGTTTTTTTTCGAGTGAATTTACTCCAATAAACTGGGGTCGGAAAGCACTGTGTGCTCTCTCTTTTTGGTGGTGTCGTTTGAAATGGTCGCCGAGTCAGCCAACGTGGCTTGCACCGGAGTTCAATCTTGATAATGTCAATCGATGATGCAAAATTAAATAGCTGCATCTTTTATGGTATCTCCTAAAACCGTTTCGGTTGCATTTGTTTATTCGAAATGTGTGTTTTAATTGTTTGTTTTAAATGTTTGTTTTAAAATGTTGGTTTCAAATGTGTGTTTATAACGTTTGTGTTAGTGCTTTTTAAAATATTTGTTTAAAGTGTGTTTTAACTTTTTGTTGTAAAAGTTTGTTTTAAATGTTTGTTCTAAATGTATGTTTTAAATGTTTATATTAAATCTCTGCTTTAAATGTTTGTTTCGAGTGTCTGTTTCAAATGTTTGTTTTAAATGTTTGTTTTAAAAGTGTGTTTTAAATTTCTGTTTCAAATGTGTGTTTTAAATGTGTTTTAAAATGTTTGTTTAAATTTGTGTTTTAAATATCTGTTTTAAGAACTTGTTTTAAATGTTTCTGTTCAATGTTTATTTTATATGTTTCTTGCAAATGCTTGTTTTAAATGTTTATTTCAAATGTTTTGTTAATGTTCGTTTTATATACTTGCTTATTTCGAGTCCAATTTCGTTGTCTTTGGACCGTTATTGAGACTTAATTACCATATACCGACCGCCTCGGGTAAATAATTGCATACACAAGTCTCTCTTGGAATAAAAACTGTGTAAACGCTTTATTACATAAAGTCCAACATGACACTTCTGTAACACATAAAAATGCCCAGGGGTTTAGTTACTCCCGCTCGGGTAACTACGTAACTAACACTTTAGTTCTGGTACTTCCTCGCACTACCCTCCAGAACTCTCTAGTTCTCTACGTTTCACCTGTGATCTGACTAGTCTCTGAGACGTTCGGTCTAACTGGTACTGACTATTTACATAGATTATGTCATTTCTTCCACCGTAGTTTTCCAAACATTTCTCTCTAACGTCCCAGCCTTCTTCCTCCTAAATTAGTGGAAACATTCCACCTACTGGTGCTAATTATCACAGAGCTTGTGCTCATGGTTCTAACCTAAGTTCGAACATTTCACCTACTGGCGCTAATTATCACAGAGCATGTGCTCATGGTTCTAACCTAAGTTCGAACATTCCACCTACTGGTGCTAATTATCACAGAGCTTGTGCTCATGGTTCTAACCTAAGTTCGAACATTTCACCTACTGGTGCTATCTAGCACAGAGCTTGTGCTTATGGTTCTAACCTAAGTTCGAACATTCCACCTACTGGTGCTATCTAGCACAGAGCGTGTGCTCATGGTTCTAACCTAAGTTCCAACATTTCACTACTGGTGCTAATTATCACAGAGCCTGTGCTCATGGTTCTAACCTAAGTTCCAACATTTCACCTACTGGTGCTAATTATCACAGAGCGTGTGCTCATGGTTCTAACCAAAGTTCGAACATTTCACCTACTGGCACTAACTATCACAGAGCTTGTGCTCATGCTTCTAACCTAAGTTCGAACATTTCACCTACTGGTGCTAATTATCACAGAGCTTGTGCTCATGGTTCTAACCTAAGTTCGAACATTTCACCTAATGGCACTAACTATCACAGAGCGTGTGCTCATAGTTCTAACTAATTTCGAACATTTCACCTACTGGTGCTAATTATCACAGAGCTTGTGCTCATGGTTCTAACCTAAGTTCGAACATTTCACCTAATGGCACTAACTATCACAGAGCGTGTGCTCATAGTTCTAACCTAATTTCGAACATTTCACCTACTGGTGCTAATTATCACAGAGCTTGTGCTCATGGTTCTAACCTAAGTTCGAACATTTCACCTACTGGTGCTAATTATCAAGGAGCTTGTGCTCATGGTTCTAACCTAAGTTCCAACACTTCACCTCCTGGTGCTAATTATCACAGAGCGCATGCTCATGCTTCTAACCTAAGTTCGAACATTTCACCTACTGGTGCTAATTATCACAGAGCCTGTGCTTATGGTTCTAACCTAAGTTCGAACATTTCACCTACTGGTGCTAATTATCACAGAGCTTGTGCTCATGGTTCTAACCTAAGTTCGAACATTTCACCTACTGGTGCTAACTATCACAGAGCTTGTGCTCATGGTTCTAACCTAAGTTCCAACATTTCACCTACTGGCACTAGCTATCACAGAGCGCGTGCTTCCTGCTGACCAGCGCGCCTTACGCTCTCATGGCGTCGCCACTCTGCTGACACGTTAGTTCTTCGTCTGATTTCTTGTCTCGGACCCTCTATAGTCCCTTATGTATCTCCCCTTTCAACCAATCAACAGCTACTTCCTTAATTTCCTATCGAATGGGTTTTCTTCAACTCATCTTATCTATATTACCTTGACCTTAGCCCCACCTAACTTATTCTCTCCGTGTTTATCACTTGTTTTCTAAACCCCGTGGATTTCTTCCTACTCCTTTAAAACACAGTTCACTCCACTATCTCGTGTTTGATACTTCTTCAAACATCCGGTGTTTGTCACACTCTCTACATACCGTTTCCTCATTAATCCCTTCATTTACTTACATTCTTACATTCACTGCTACATCAACACCAATCTTACAATTTATAAGTCAAATTTGCGATCCACACTCCTTATGCAACAGAAATAAGATGGATGAGCCACGAGACAGAAAGTAAAAAAATAGGATCTGAAGATCGCTGTCTTAAACAGATTCTAAACACCAGCTGGATCACCACATTAAACAAAGAAGTTGCCAGATCAGGTATTTCTTCCTCTTCTTTCCTTCATCATTTGCCTTTCAGCGTCGAAGGAGATATAATTTGCGGTTTTGCTCTTCTGTTCGCATGAGCTGCTGTTATGTTTCTTAGTCCTTCTAATATTCCATCGTTCCATCTTTTCGTGGTTGACCTTTGGGTCTGGTATTGTCGCAACGTTTAATGAGGGCTCGTTGTGTTGTGTTTTGATTACTCTGTTTTGTCACGTGGCCAAACCATTTTATCTGTTGTTCCTTTATATATTCTGTGGCGGGGACTATTCCAAGCTTTTTTCCCAGTTCTTCAATTCTGATCTTATTTCTCAGACTGTTTCTTGTCATTTGTCTGAAACATTAATCTCAGCAGAGGATATTTTTCTTATTGTTCTTGCGTCTAGGGTCCAGGACTGGCATTGGCATAGTTCGTTCACAAATTCGTGCCTAAGAGTTGATCAATTATCAAGGAAACTGTTTATAGCACAGCATTACATCCGTTATCAACAACTTTAATCAAGAAATGAAAAGAAGACTTTGGAAATGGCTAGGCCATTCAATAGAATGAACCTGGTATCCGCACTTAAAATTAATTTAGGCACCACCTGGCAAACGAAGAAGAGGCAGACCACTGGGGACATGGTGACGAACCATACATAATGAAATGAAAGAAGCTGGCAAGCCCTGGCGAGAGCTGTTCGTGCTTCCTCCAGACCGGATTGAATGGAGATCTCTTGTGAGTGCCCAATGCTCAGACCGGAGGTCTGAGGTTGCTCACTTCCTTTTTTTGCTATTCACAGAGCTTTACTTTTACCGAAATGTCATTCCCATCCTTACTTAATTATATTTTATTTACTGCTATTTCTTTCTTGATATTTATGAGCTAAAAAAAATGAAAAAACCCATTCTTTTGTTTCTAATGAATGAACGCTAATACCACTAACTTTGAACGTAATGCAATTCTCTTATACTAATTTGTTTCTCTGTATTGACAATAAACAATCTAATCACAAAATGTATTACTTATTAATGTATAATGGCTTCAGTGATATAAAATATGTCAATAGAAATGGGAAAGAGAGTTCATCGGTGCTATATAGAACCAATTCTGACCTATGGAAGCGAATCATGGACAGTAGACAAACAAATTAAAAGACGCTTAGAGGCCACAGATATTTCTCAGAAGAATGTTGAAAGTTCCATGGACAACTAAAAAGACCAATGAGGAAGTTCTTAAAGAGGCCAACATAAAAGGGAGCTCCTAAAAAGCATCAGAAAGAAAAAAATCAACATTTTTCGGCCACATCATGAGAAGGGGAAAGTTGGAATGTGTCGCATGTGTCAACACTTAGAAGCCGAGATTAGCTGTGGACTTTACGCATGTGTCAACACTTAGAAGCCGAGATTAGCTGTGGACTTTACGCATGTGTCAACACTTAGAAGCCGAGATTAGCTGTGAACTTTACGCATGGTGTCAACACTTAGAAGCCGAGATTAGCTGTGGACTTTACGCATGGTGTCAACACTTAGAAGCCGAGATTAGCTGTGGACTTTACGCATGGTGTCAACACTTAGAAGCCGAGATTAGCTATGAACTTTACGCATGTGTTAACACTTAGAAGCCGGGATTAGCTATGAACTTTACGCATGTGTCAATACTTAGAAGCCGAGATTAGCTATGAACTTTACGCATGTGTCAACACTTAGAAGCCACGATTAGCTATTGACTAGTTAAAAAAATAGACCGTAACCCCAATCGGAATGAATCATTTATGTAGAACATACAAGTGAATAGGCATGTGCGTAGACCAACACTGAGATACAAAGATATATGTAATAATTCGTTGGAAAATTAATACATGGGGAGAAAAGGTGGGAACAATTATATGAAATGGCCCAAAAAACATTCGAAATTCAAATAAAGTCAACTTTAAATAGTAACAGTTGCATGAAGTAAGGCCTTACCAACATTGTCCTATTTGTTTTGGACCTACTGGACTTGTCTGTAGTTGACGCAACGGGTTATAAGAGAAGCTACTCAGAAAGTAGCTGATAGCAAATACTATCAAGGATCAGCAACAGGACAACAGCCTGCTTCCGGCTATCAATAAAGATGTAAAAAAATTAAATTAAATTATATTGTATTGTATTGTATTGTATTGTATTGTATTGTATTGTATTACATTACATTACATTACATTACATTACATTACATTACATTACATTACATTACATTACATTACATTATATTATATTATATTATATTATATTATATTATATTATATTATATTATATTATATTATATTATATTATATTATATTATATTATATTATATTATATTATATTATATTATATTATATTATATTATATTATATTATATTATATTATATTATATTATATTATTATTATTATATTACACACACATATAACGATCCCTCACCACTTAAAACCAAATGCTAGAGAACCATCTTAAACAATCACATTATTGACAGATTTGAAAAATAAATAAAATCTTAAAATAAATAAATAATGTCATGTAAAAAGATAGTGTGAACACTAATTTTAAGCTGCATCATTTAAAGATAAAGAGAAGAGGACTGGAGGTCTAGAGGTAAAGCGTCGGCCTCTGTAATCTAAGGTTCTGGGTTCTAATCCCTTATTCTATCCATCTATTGACCTTTCGAGCCGTAGCCGGCCAATTGGGCGTAGACCAAGATACTCCTTCTCTTATCTAAATTTTTGTTCTAGAAGTTTTCAATTTTTTTAAAGATATTTTATCAAATCTCGCCATTTGTCTCTGTTTTTTACAAGCAGCTCTATCTCATTGAGGGAGCCGATTCCTGCTGCTCTTGCCTCTCTCATCAATGTTCTTCTCAGTGTCTCTCTGGGTCTTCCTCTTTTCCTCTTACCTGTTGTTTCCCACATGAGAGCTTGCTTTGCTATTCGGTTATTATCTCTTCTCACCACATGTCCAACATATGACCAGTGTCTTTTCTTTATTACTGAAGATATTAGTGGTTGATTGGCGATTTCTCTAATTTCCTCGTTAATCCTTTATTAGACGGTGGAAATTGTTCTCTTTGACTCCGTGGTATCTTCCGTGGCTTTACCTCTCTCTCTGGTCTCTGGGTTGAGAGTTTCAATGTCTAACCCTCTCTGATAAGACCAGAGGGGGATGGATGGTCTGGTAGCAAGGCGTATACGTTTGAACAAGAAGGTTCCATGTTCGAATGCCCCTATAGGTGGTTTTTCTTTCCATCCGTAGTTATTTGTTTATGTCTTGATCTTCCCTTGATCTCTGAGTAGTAATATCCTACAGACAGCCATCTCTGATAGCGGTTAAAAGCATGAGGTCCAGTGTGCGTTCTGCACACGCTTAAGAGCCCTTGATAGTTTACAATAAAAAAAAGTGGAATAAAATGACCGCTGTCCTGACACAAATGTTTAAATTATAAATAACCTACGCGAACGACGGATGTTTCGTGCCGAATGGCGCATATATTTAAGTTTGTCGTTAACCGGCGCAACGCATCCACGCCCACATAGCGATGGAACAATCAGAAAAGGATGGGATAAAATAACAAAATGGCCATGCTCCTTGCTTTTGTGATCTTTCCTAAATTTATAAGGGAGTCATCCAAAGTCTGTTTTGGGGTGATTCCACCATTACTCTGTGAAATGATTTAGCTACTTAACGTGGTCGAGCAAACACGCAATCACTACTCTTAAAAAAAAAAATAAGTAAAGAGCCACGTCACGCCAAGTGGCGTACATGGAATATGATTTTAGTGCCAATAATTTTTATAAACCTTCGACGCATGATTTTTGGGGTAATGTATAAATTTTGGGGTATTACGTCAGTGCCGCTTTACTTCCAGAAATAATCCGGCACACATTTAAGGCTGCGTGAGGCCGGAAGCCGTCGATCAGGATCGAACCCGACCTCTTTTCCTTTGTGGTCCAGTTCACTAACCACTGAGCTATCGCACCTTTTCACCACGATTTTAAAACCGTATAATTTGTGTGATTTTAAATTTCATGTAGAAATTTGTGAAGAACATTTCACGTTTTTGGATCACTTGAAATCTACGTTTGTTTCAAAATCCCATATCAAAACGAACGTGTCTCGAATGTGAATCTAAATATAATATCAATTTTTACTTTTAACATGGACATGTCATTAGAAAAAGAAACAGAATGTATTTTATCAATGATAATTCAATTCTCGTTATAGCTAACCTGCTTTCCACACTCCCGTAAAAACGCACTAGTTTAAGCTGTCGGTACATTTGTTTACCAGACAAGAATAACGTGAGAGGTGTTCTGATTTGTGTGTCACGTACAATCGAAAACGACGAGCACAGTGAATTTTGTTTTAGCTCAAACGTTAGCAAGACGTGTTTAATATCTACCCTAATCAATGTGAATGACTTTGTACAACTTGTTGATTGTTGAAGTGCTAACAATCTTTGTGTTTTATGTTGATCAGGTTTGGAAAGTGTTTTTTTCTTCAGCGTGCCCTATACATCGACACAGAATTTTCTGCATTGAAAGGTAGGAATATTGTTATTATTGATTTCATTCTGTCGTCATCATCATCATGTGCCATACAGGTCGGCGTAGGCGATCATGTCCTTCCACAATTTTCTATCTACAGTGCATCATATCAGTTCTGCTGTTGACTGTTTTCTATGCCATGACACCAAGCTATCCAGTATTTTCTCTCTTTGTCGTACGTGATCTCTCTTTCCTTTTATTTTGCCAGTTGTAACCTAGTATTCCAACTTTCCTCTTCTCATGATGTGACCAAAGAATGTTGATTGTTTCTTTCTGATTTTTTAAAATGAGTTCCCTTTTTATGTTGGCGTCTTTGAGAACTTCCTCATTGGTCTTTTTAGCTGTCCAGGGAACTTTCAACATTCTTATAAGAAACCACATCTCTGTGGCCTCTAATCGTCTTTTCATATGTTTGTCTACTGTCCATGATTCGCTTACATAGGTCAGAATTGGTTCTATATAGCACATATGAACTCTCTTTCTCATTTCCATTGACATAGATTTGTTGCATAAGACATTTTTCATTTTCTGAAATGCTATTTTGGCCTAAGCTATTCTGCTTTTTATTTCTGTGGTGCATCTCCCACCTGCTGTTATTATTGTCCATCTGATGTTATTATTGTGCCCAAGTATTTCAAACGTTGCACTTGTTTCAGATTTGTCCTGTTTATTTTTATGTTACATGATGATGATGATTGTTTCTTCGATATGGCCATTACCTCTGTTTTCTTACTATTCAGACTGAGACCTGTCTTATTACTTTCTTTTACTATTATGTCTATCATTTCTTGTAGTTCATTCTCTGTCTCTGCTATTAAGACTGTATCACCCGCAAATTACAAATTAATTAGGTTGTGACCGTTGATTTTAATTCCTTTTTTGTCTACTATTGATCTCAATCTGTTTTTATATATATATATTATATATATATATATATATATATATATATATATATATATATATTTGTGTGGACTATTTGTATAACTAAATAAACAATGCGAGCATTATATATTAATCGGCTGTTGGAATTATTTATACAAACTCATGTACGAGTATTAATTAAACTCAGCTTTCTTAATCAGTAAATGCGTATAAGAAAAAGAGAGATCTTTAATGGTGCGTGGAGACAGTATTAATATTTGAAAGCAAATCATGGACAGTTGTACAACAAGCAATAAAATCGTCGGAGATCAACATCTGATATGGTTCTACAGCATAATGTTAAAAATATTGTAGACAAATATTTTTTTCATAAAATAGTGATGACAATCTTCTAGAAGTCAAAGCAAAAGAAAACCTTATTAGCAACATCATAAGAAAAGTGATCATCATTTAACGGCAATGTTATAGAAGAGAAGAAGTGGAATATATGAATATAATAGAACAATTCAAAGGAAGAGAACATAGATGGAAGCAGAGAGGAAACAAAACGAAGATAATTGAAATAAGTGATTTAGTTGGAAATCAAGAGAGCTGATAAACAGCTGTAGAGATAGAAAGCTGTGGATAGACTAAAACACAGTCATCTAACCAGCCGGCACTCGCTTGATGAAGATAAAGTCTAATATCTCAAGCTTAAGCAAATCTTGTTTGTGAACCTTGCCAATCTGATAGTTCACCAGAATGTGATCGCTGTAGAAAGCAAAGGTTAAAATACGCACCATTTACAACTACATAATATATCAGTTGTATTCTTGGAAGACAAAACGCGCAACGTGACTTCATGCGAAATGAAAAGCTTATAATCAGATATGATGGACACAATGCACGTAGAAATAGAGTTAACAATTACAACTGAGAAGAAATAAAGTAGATACGTTTAAAATAAATGATTATATCGAAAATCACAATCACATGTTTTGGACATCTAGCCAGAATGAAAACCCAAATAATATCAAGTAAGAGTACGTTACATAAGAATATCACGCTTTGTAGGAAAGGATGGCTCTTTAAAAGATAAATGGAATCAGTCACTAAATAAATTCATTATGACAACAACCCAATATACACATCCAGGCTTTCGTTCCTCATCCCTTTACGCGGGGGGGGGGGGGGTAGTTGGGGAACACAACTGGCAGGCCTCATTTACCTTCTCCATCTCTCTCAGTATCTTCAGTAATTCTTTATGCTCTACGAGTTGAGATTTGTCCTTTCGTCGATGTTTTCTTCCAGTTTTTTTTTATCTGTCCACCTCACCTTCCTCCTTATTTCACAGCTTTCTTGCAAAATGGTCTCTACAAGCCAGACCATGGTGTTGCGCGGCCAAAGCATTTCATTTTATCTTTCTTTGCTACAGTCACGGACCATCATGATCTTTATCTGCTTGTTGTATTCTTTTGCAAATTTTTCGTGATAATATGTAAGTAAGAGACTCTAAAGATTATCAGTAATCCTAGCTCAGATACAAGAACATGAAAAGCTAACAAAACCCCTTCCATGTTACCTTAGCCCGCTAGACACAAGAGGAGGAAAATCTAGTAATGGCCCCACCATGTATATTAGCCCTCTAGACATAACAGAAGAATATCTAGTAACGGCCCCACCAGGTATATTAGCCCTCTGGACATAAGAAGAAGAATATCTAGTAACGGCCCCACCAGGTATATTAGCCCTCTAGACATAAGAGGAAGAATATCTAGTAACGGCCCCACCAGGTATATTAGCCCTCTAGACATAAGAGGAAGAATATCTAGTAACGGCCCCACCAGGTATATTAGCCCTCTAGACATAAGAGGAAGAATATCTAGTAATGGCCCCATAGGTATATTAGCCCACTACACACAAGTAGAAGAAACTATACCAATCGCCCCACCAGATATCTTAGCCCACTACACACAAGTAGAAGAAAATCTACAAATGGCCCCACCAAATATCTAGCACGCTAGACATAAAAAGAAGAAAATCTAGTAATGGCCCACCAGATATCTTAGCCCGCTACACACAAGTAGAAGAAAATCTAGTGATAGCCCCACCAGATATCTTAGCCCACTACACACAAGTAGAATAAAATCTAGTGATAACCCCACCAGATATCTTAGCCCGCTACACACAAGTATATAAAATCTAGTGATAGCCCCACCAGATATCTTAGCCCACTACACACAAGTAGAAGAAAATCTACCAATGGCCCCACCAGATATCTTAGCACGCTACACACAAGTAGAAGAAAATCTACCAATAGCCCCACCAGATATCTTAGCCCACTACACACAAGTAGAAGAAAATCTACCAATGGCCCCACCAGATATCTAGCACGCTACACACAAGTAGAAGAAAATCTACCAATGGCCCCACCAGATATCTAGCACGCTACACACAAGTAGAAGAAAATCTACCAATGGCCCCACCAGATATCTAGCACGCTACACACAAGTAGAAGAACATCTAGTAATGGCACCACCAGATATCTTAGCCCACTACACACAAGTAGAAGAAAATCTACCAATGGCCCAACCAGATATCTAGCACGCTACACACAAGTAGAAGAAAATCTACCAATGGCCCCACCAGATATCTAGCACGCTACACACAAGTAGAAGAACATCTAGTAATGGCACCACCAGATATCTTAGCCCACTACACACAAGTAGAAGAAAATCTACCAATGGCCCAACCAGATATCTAGCACGCTACACACAAGTAGAAGAAAATCTACCAATGGCCCAACCAGATATCTAGCACGCTACACACAAGGAGAAGAAAATCTGCCAATGGCCCCACCTGATATCTTAGCCCACTACACACAAGTAGAAGAAAATCTACCAATGGCTCCACCAGATATCTTAGCCCACTACACACAAGTAGAAGAAAATCTACAAATGGCCCCACCAGAGATCTAGCACGTTAGACATAAGAGGAAGAAAAGCTAGTAATGACCCCATGGTTATCTTAGCCCGCTGGACATAAAACGAAGAAAATCTAGCAATGGCCCCAGCAGATATCTTTGCCCGCTAGACATAAGAATAAGAAAATATAGTAATACCCACAACATTACCCTCATCCGCCCTATACAGAGCCACACTACACAAGTATTGGGTCAAAGATGAAAGAAAGGTTAAAAATATGTTATCTTTAGCAATATTTTGCAATAGAAATACCGTTTATTTAAGAAGCACATTTTAAAAAATATATTAGCCATGAAGCTAAAAATAATAAGACACAAGTGGCTGAGTTTCTTTGTAACAGTTTGAAGCTGGGATTTTATGTTCTAATCTTGTTCAGTCAGAAACACCAAATGTAACGTTTAACTGCTTAAGTTATTATCCCTTAAAAATTAAAAAAATATATTTAAAAAACTACGTAGAACCTCTAAGTTGCTTAAATAAATTACATTTCAACGGCTAGAATCCATCAGAGAGTTGTATCGACTTTATCAAAATAACAAATCTAAAATGCATGCTCATGAAAATGCCGATGGTTTGTCGTCACACAAGTAAGGTCAATAGTTTTCCAAAGACCACCTCAATTTTAAAGTAGGATCAATAATTTTACAAAGTCCACCTCAACTTTAAAGTAGGGTCAATAGTCGTCCACACCTCAACTTTAAAGTAGGGTCAATAGTTTTCCAAGGACCACCTCAACTTTAAAGTAGGGTCAATAGTCTTCCAAAGACCACCTCAACTTTAAAGTAGGGTCAATAGTCTTCCAAAGACCACCTCAACTTTAAAGTAGGGTCAATAATCTTCCAAAGACCACCTCAACTTTAAAGTAGGGTCAATAGTCTTCCAAAGACCATCTCAACTTTAAAGTATGGTCAATAGTCTTCCAAAGACAACCTTAACTTTAAAGTAGGGTCAATAGTCTTCCAAAGACCACCTCAACTTTAAAGTATGGTCAATAGTCTTCCAAAGACCATCTCAACTTTAAAGTATGGTCAATAGTCTTCCAAAGACCATCTCAACTTTAAAGTATGGTCAATAGTCTTCCAAAGACAACCTTAACTTTAAAGTAGGGTCAATAGTCTTCCAAAGACCACCTCAACTTTAAAGTAGCCGCTGCAGATCCATACTCCACTTTCATGAAATTAATTCTTGCTTGACGTGAAGGCACGTTTCTCACGCTGATATAATTAGTATAATGTAGCAGTTGATGGTCGGCTAATCGGTGGTGTTTGTTGTCATTGATTACATTGTTATAGTTATGATTATTGAAGGAACCGGTATCACTGCAAACGAATTAACATCCATAATTGCTCAAACGTCTGTGCTAGTGGAATCATCCGAATTAATATTTCATCTCCCAAACAAAGAAATGTAGCTGCAGTTCCCATCATATCAGTCTCATCACACGCCAAAATACATTCGGGGAAAACGCACAGAAAGTGAACACAGCCATCCGTTCCCCGTTATACGATATCACCATTCACCGTAAGCAATAAAAATGATTAAATGATGACACACAGAAGTCCACTCTGCATCATTGTTCACACAAAAAATAGTGCATAAATCACCGTCTAAAGTTGGTTTACGCGCATTTTACTCGCTAGCCGGTTCTTCTTTACTTGGAGGTACAACTGTTAAATTGAAATGCTATTCTCCACCAACAGGGCAAACAAGTCAACCCGGTATCATCGTCGACAATAAACTTGAAAATCTAGCAAACTATGAGACTCTCGGTAGCCGCGATAGCCCAGTGGTTAGTGAACTGGACTACAAAGGACAAGAGATAGGGTTCAATCCTGATCGACGACTTCCAGGTCCACCCAGCCATACAAGGGTACCGGATTTTTATGGGAAAGAAAAGCAGCCACCCTACCTGACCACACGACCCCAAAAATCATGTGCGGAAGCTCTGTAAAATTTATGGTCACTAACACCATATACCCTATACTCCACTTGGCGTGATAGGGATACTTTTTTACTTTTATCTCTTTGCAATTACAGTCTATCCAATTCGCTGTCACTCACTATCTATTGCAAATACTGTATATGAAAGTATGAGCATCTTATTCTCTGAAAAACACATTATGAAACGAGGAGGAGAAGATAGACAAAAAGAAGAGCTCGAAGAAACTATATACAAGCGACTTCGATTGTTTAGTATCGCTGTTAACAATGAGGTACATTTATTAGGCGGAGAGGAGAAATGAAAAAAAAGAAAGAAAAATAGCGATTTGGTTAAAGCTTCACGTAACAAGAGGACAACCCAAACCAGAACGACGTTTCGGCGCAATAGGCCTTCAGCAAGAACAAATATACAACACACACACACACACACACATACATATCTATTTAAAATTTAGAAATAATATATTTTAAAATATAAATAAAACACATAAAATATAAAAATAAATAATACAAAAATATATATTTTATAACTATCCGCCAGTTTATTAGGGTCAGAACATCACCATAAATGCTGCACAATTTCCAAAATTAGAACTAAAATGTCACTTTTAGATGAAAACAAACAGCTGTGGACAGAATGACCTACAGGTTGTTGGTAGAGTGTTTGGACATCCAATACATTATACCATATATAGAAACATATATTCGTGTCTTCACTACGCCGGCAACACATCACAACCCTTCAAAATATACAGTTTTGTCAAACAGGGATGCGTTCTTGCTCCAACTCTATTTGAAATCTTCTTCGTTGTTCTATTTAAACATGCATTATCAAATGCGAACGAAGGAGTCTATCTTCATACTAGATCTGATGATCGGTCGTTTAGTCTTGCAAGACTAACTGTAAAGTAAACAAAATCAGACATATGACTATTAGAGACCTGTTATTTGCAGAGTATGCCATACTTGTCATGCCAAGTCAAGAACCCCAGACATACATCATTTTTCGCTGGCTTGCAGAGATTCCGATCTAATAATACGTTAGCATAAAACTAACATACTCGGTTATGACGTCGAAGCAGCACGTGCCATTTTTATCGACAACAACAAACGTTTTGTCGTGCAGCAGTATAGCTACTTGGGCTCCATCATCAATGACAAACTATCTTTAGATACAGAAGTTGACACCCGCATTGGTAAACCGCCGCCACCTTCGCTCGTCTTTCGTTAGTATCATTCTGTATGGCAGCGAATCATGGACAACTTATTCAAAGAAGAAGAGAAAGCAAATGCACTCCACATACGATGTCTGCTCCGTATTCTTGGTATCACCTGGAAGGATAAAGTGACAAACGTGAAGGTCCATAAAAATAGTTTTATAGTTCAAGAGCTAAAAATCAATAGATATCCTATAGTATAGCTCTAAGAAGATCGGAAGTGTCATATATGAGCTCAGTAGTCTCGCTGCGGGATACGTGGCTAGAGGATTAATCCAGCCTTAAATGGGTACCGGATTTTTTTTCTGGGAAAGTAAAGCTGCACGGGCGTAATACCAACCAAATTAGCAAAAAAATTATTGTTCCGAAGGTCTATAAAAATTATGGTCACTAACACCATATTCCCTATGCGCCATTTGGTGTGAGAGGGGTCTTTACTTTTCTTTTTTTTTAATTCAGTCATAAATTATGTGTTTTAAGCTCGTTTATAATATTGCTTTCATTTTAAAATGTACACGGAAAATACTCTAAAACTTTACAAAGACAAAATAAACTAATATTTTTTTCCTCACTCTACTCTCCTCTGCTTCAGTTGATTGTATGTCTTGTGGGTAAAATTCAGTGTTTTGTTCAATGTTCTGTAGTAGTAGATGTAGAATACTTAGAATCCTGTCCATTCCACTTTTTTCATTGTTTATGGGTTTGCTCTCTACAGATACCGCCTGGTGACTATCATCTTACATGGGCAAGACTACTTTATCTGTTATTTCTATGTTATATATTTAATCATCATCAAGTACCATGCCTGTTGGCGTAGGTGATCATGTCTCTTCACAACTTGCGATCTCGATAGTTATTTATCATTTCTGTTGTTGACCTTCTACCAAGCCATTCTTTTAAGCTGTCTCGTATCTATTCTCTTGGCTTCCCTCTATCAATTCGTCCTTTAATTTCTCCAGTTGTCATAATATATTCCAGCTGTTCCCTTCTCTTTACATGGTCAAAAAAGGAAGGATAATTTCTTCATAATTTAGAAATTAGCTGTCTTTTCGCTTTGGCCTCTTTCAAAAAATTTTCATTACTTTTCTTAGCTGTCCAAGGTATTATCAACATTCTTCTGTAAAACAACATTTCTACAGCTCCCAGTGATTTTCATGTCTATTGTCCTGTTGTCCGTGATTCACATCCATATGTTCAAATGGCTCTACATAACATTTAAGAACTTTGTTATCTTGTCTCTATTGTCAAAAATGGATTGCACAGTATCTGCCTCATTTTGTGTGTGGAAAGCTGCTTTTTGAAAGCATGATATAATAATATTAGTAAACTCTTTATATAGAGCTTCGAAGTAGGAGGCAATCTGTTCAATAAAGGAGAACTCTGCAGCACTCTTCTGAGTGGGGGGAGGGAGTTGGTGGGTTCACCTGGGTTATCACCCCAGGTGTCGACCTCCTGCAGCACTGAATATGAAAGCTCATATTATATTCGCTATATAATAACTATTCTGTGGTACACTTCTTGATATAATTTGTATATATAATGTTCAACTCATTGAAGAAAATAATGTTCTAAGGTTTGAATGTGGATAAACAGATATGTCCATTGTTCTTCTGTTTCTTTCTATTTGCATCAGTCACATCCGGTAGATTACTTTCATCCATTAGAATTGATGGATCCGTTTTTTTGTGATTGCTGAATGTTGCTCGCGTGTAAGAAGTCCTTGAACTTGCCCTGTCACGTTATCTAATAGTCTAGCGTTTTAGACCTATCACTGAACTTGAATACTGGGATTGGGTGGTTCATAGGTAACACTCTCACCTCTGTACAAGAGAGTTCGAATCCTGTCATTGTTCTTTGCAAAATTTGTATTTTCACAACCGTTGTTTTTTCGTGATGATACCTTCTTCTCTAATTAGTGATCGCCGATGTCTAACCCTATCAGAAAAATAAAATAAATCTAGGTCCTTTGTGCACTGTGTACAATATTAAGAAGTCTTGTGCAGTTAATAAAATGACTGAGTAGACCAAAATGACTGATATCCGAGCACAAGTATAAAGAAATTTTATTTTTTTTAAATGTCATAACAAATGAACAGTGTCGAGACAGAAAGCACAGATATCGCTGCTTGCCATAAAGAAGTGAAACAACTCAGCCATGCCCGTTTAACGAGAAAGAAATATCTGAGACGACAGATGTTAAACAATGGGATGTCGTCCTTCTTCTGTCCATGCTAGTTTGGATAGGTTTGTTAGTTGCAGTGTCATAACGGGGAGGTGACTCAGTCATCACGTATCTGTATACTGGCGAAGGTGAGCACGTCTTTCTACAGTCTTGTCCCTGCATATTTGTTAATACATTATGTTGTTGCACTTCTACTAACTTAATCTCTTAAACTGTCTGGAACTTTCTGTATTACTTTGTTTCTATTTCTTTGACACTTTATTGTGTTTTTGCAATATACAATATATTGCTGAAACAAATTCACATTTTCCGAAGGCAGCACTCTCATCGAAGCAAAAAATAGTTGAAAACTATGTCCAGAGGAAAAGTTTCTCCCTGAACTACTAACAGTGGTATCTGTACAATATAATGTTGCTGTCTTCAGCAAGGCAAGCCTGGATGCGGCAAGGCATACTTCTCATAAGTGATTGTAGATAATTGTGAGTCTGATTGTCCTAGTGTTTGTCACCTACACTCTTCAATTGTTCAACGTCCTTCCTAGCATTCATAGAAAGAAAATATGTTTGTGTAGTGCCCAGGCATTTTCAAGATGAATTAATTGGGACTGTTGCTGGGCCATTTCAGAAATTTTACATTCTTCTTTTGCAGTTAAGCATTAACGGTATGAACTGCATGCTTTGGACTAGTGTCATGTTGAATGTACACAGTCTGGCCAAGTGAGTAGGGATAGAAGACTTAAGGCAACCCGACATCCTAAAACGCCCCGTTGAAGTTGGATATATCGGGTCGAATAGAGTAAGATATTGCAGATTTCTGCAAACAACAACATAAAGTATCTACGTTAATTTAACGTCCCTTTAAGGGAAGAAAGTGAAGAGTATTAGTCCCCGGACTGAGACGCATCAAGGTGGCACCCAGGAAGAAAGCAAGGATAACAGTTCTTGCAGTTCTTCCAGAGCTATTAACGGATTGTAATTCACCTTGCTTTTCAGTCTTTTCAAAGTACATTTATTTGTCGAAGAAGCAAGCAATATTGATCATTCCTGTAGTTCTTAGCGAATTATATTAATGGATTACACTGTACATAGCGAATTATATTAATGGATTACACTGTACATATCTCTGAATCGCCATCAAAATACATTTGGAACTACATCTCTAGCTAACCACGATGGCTAAGTGGGTAGTGCGCTAGCTACTGACAAGATGGAGCACGTTCAATTCCTTCCTGGAGATAATTTTTCATCCTGCCTATCCGACTTTGCTTTAGTGTTCTCCCTCCTCTGAAAATGGAGAATAAGAGATTTTTGCTGGGAAGTATTGCGGCCTGGCGTTGTATCGACCACACCAGTTATTAAAAGTACTGTTAGCCATTGAATCAAGTGTGTTATTTCATACTCACCATCACTACATAATGTCTAGATATAACAGTTACGTACATTACACACCTAGCCAAAGGTTTAATTAATATAGTTTTTGACTGAGATACTATGCATACAAGGAACGGGTTGAATTGTAAAGAAATTAATGTAATGATGCCACTACAACTTAGCAATGGTCTACTTTAGCAGCTCGTGCAAGTTGAATGAATTGACGTATCCCTGGAAATTCCCCAACCAGCGTGGCATTATTAGCTTAGCGAGAACGGGCGGTTGTGGCTAGAGTGATGTCTGCCTTCTATAGCTCGCATATTTGGAAACGTCACACTACTTGGTTTTCCGGTTTTATTTCCAGCCCACGGACATGTCTAAAGTAGGCCATGAACATAACAAATAAACTGAGTCATAATGACATAGCGTGCCATTCAATGAAATCAAATTACCCGTTTCCATTTAGACTCATTAAGGAAGCTTGACTGCCGATTAGCAGTTGAGCTACATCAGTTCTCTGATATCATATCTGAGGGCCCTTTATCGCCTATAATTTTACAACTAAGTTGTAGGGAAATGGACGTATTCATGGACTTTTAGATAGCCACTGCCATAGGCTTAAGTTAATGCTGTAGAGAAAAGTACGTTTTAATATCATTAAGGTTAGGTTTCATTTCCTTTATAAATTACGAGATTCCAACCTCTGAATCTCAGGTTCCTGGTAGCGTCTTTTTTTCTGTTTTGTTTATAAAGCTCTGTCGGATCTGACTCTTTTCTCTTTACTTCCTCTCTCTCTCTCTCTCTCTCTCTCTCTCTCGTTCTCTCTCTATCTCTCATGCATTTCTGTAAATTTTTTCCTCTCATGATCTCTTTCTTTGTATATTATTTATCTTATAATTTCTCTCTCCCTCCTCCTCTATCTCATTCTTCCTCTCTCTTCTCCCCTTTCTGCGATAGTTAGAGAGAACAGATCAGTTCAGATAATAATTGATATTTGTTCAAATCAATATTTGTTAAATTATTAGTATCGTTAATTAATCATTCAATGCAGAACTATCTTCTTAAATTCCTCAAACAATTGTCTCTTTTACTTGTTTTTACAACTGTTATGTTATAATAAGAAGAGCAATGAAAAAGTCCTGAAAGAGGGCAAAGCAAAAAGACAGTTAATTTCCAATATTAGGAAGAAACAATCATTATTTTTTGGCCATGTAATGGGAAGAGAACAGCTAGAATATATTGTGACAACTGGGAAAATTGAGTGACGAAGAGACAGAGGGAAGCAAAGAGAAAAGATATCAGACAACTTAAGAGAATGGCTTGGCAGAAGGTGAACAAAAGAAATGACAAATAACTGTCAAGATCGAATGTTGTGGAGAGACATGATCACCAACTCCAGCAGGCACGGTAGAGGATGATAATGATGATGATGATGGTGGTGATGATGATAATGATGTTACAATAATCATAACGCTTGCACAGTTGCATTATTTTATTTTTGCTTTGTATCTCTGTCAAAGGGAGTTATAATTCTTAATACAGAAAGTTCATAAAATAACCTTCCAAATCGCTTTATTTTATTTTGAAACTGATAAAATTACTAAACTCTTAATAAATATAGTAATGTAATGTCCAACTAGTCACGTTTCATGATCATGGCAAACCACGCAAACAGATAGGAAGAGAATCAGTTTATTTTGAATAAAATACTACAGAAAAATCCTTAAGATTCCTTGGATAATGAAAACGGCCAATGAAGACATATTCAAAGATCATCATCATCAACTACCGGGACTGCTGATGTAGGTGATCTCTCTATAACTTTCGATCTCGACAGTTCTTTATCATTTCTGTTGTTGACCTTCCGCCAAGTCATTCTCTTAAGCTGTCTGGTATTTTTTCTCTTTGCTTCCCTCTGTTTCTTCGTCCCTCAATTTTCCCGGTTGTTACAATATATTCCAGTTGTTCTCTTCTCATTACATGGCCAAAAAATCATGATTAGCGATTCATGATTATTCAAAAAAGTTACGACGGTGGTTTTCTGTTGCCTTCCGTCGGTTTTTTTTTACGGTTGGCTCCACTAGCCTTTGATTAAAAAGTCTCACCCACAAGGCAGTGGGGTTGTTTTACTTCTGGGTATCATCCCTTAGCATTTTACTCTCCCGAGCTTACCTGCAAGGCAGCAGGGCAACCACAGGTTGTACTGTTTACTGCATACAGTAGCAGTAAAATTACCCGACCTGACATCAGGTATTTAAAGATGTAAACATGAAAAGGAACTGGCTTATAAACACCATTCTACAGAGAAAATTAAAATACCATGGCCACGCTAAAAGACACAGCGAACTGAAAAGAACAATAATGGAAGGCATGGTTTCTGGGCAACACATCAGAGGCAGACCAAGAAGGATGTGGTTTCAAGACATCAAAGAGACCTTGAACATGACAACAGAAGTGAGAGATGTGGCTAGTGACAAATATTCTTTCAGACGGTTTGTGGTTTATGCAATGTTCTGCAAAGGACATACGACCCGATGATGAGTAATGTTTACCTAACTTTACTAAAATGTAAAATTGTACTTAAAAGTTAATCTAAGCAGCATGAGAAGGAGTGTGGTTGAGTTGGGGAAAATAAGTCAACTTCTTTGAATGTGTTTGTGTTCTCGCCATTATTTCGAGTGTCCCATTCATGACGTTTTTTTTAAAAAGTAAGTTCTTAATTAAAGGTAACTGTTACTGAATGCCTAATCATATTTCCTACGGATGATAAAGTAAATCAGTCTTCTGTTTGTGCAAATACAAACAGTTTACAACTATATTTGTGTCATTTATTCTGTTACGTTTTCTGGAGTCTACCAACTATCTGCGAGGTTTAAAGACTATAGGTAGTCTGCATGTACTACTGCGGTCGCGAAATCGTGTACAGCAGTTAAAAAAACAGCATATACATTCAATCAACTAATTGATTTTGTACCCACCTCATTAAAATACTGCAAATCCAGTCTACTTGTTCAACTGATTCCATTAAAATATACAAATGAAAGTTGAAAATCAAGAAAAGCAAAATGTGTACCGCTGTAAAGTTAAATAAAAAACAAACAAATTAAAGGATTCCCCACACTTTGACCGGCATTTGAGGAAGATGGTGCCAGCGACAATATTTTAGCCATGACCAGAGGCACAATTTTTTATGCGAGGATCGAAATAACGCCTGGCCACATTTAATTTCCAGTATATCTGTTGCCTATTTCTTAGAGACAAGGCTACTAATATCTGTTGCCTATTTCTTAGAGACAAGGCTACTAATATCTGTTGCCTATTTCTTAGAGACAAGGCTACTAATATCTGTTGCCTATTTCTTAGAGACAAGGCTACTAATATCTGTTGCCTATTTCTTAGAGACAAGGCTACTAATATCTGTTGCCTATTCTTAGAGACAAGGCTACTAATATCTGTTGCCTATTTCTTAGAGACAAGGCTACTAATATCTGTTGCCTATTTCTTAGAGACAAGGCTACTACCAAAATCCGCTACACATAGGAATGGAACCCGAACACTTCTCATTAGCGAACGCACCTTCTATTCTAGCAGATTCAAAGCAATAACATCTGACATCATTAATTTAATTACATTAATTAACTTAATGAGTTCTTGAATGTTATGTTGAGCCAGTCTTAACATATGGATGTGAATCATGTAAAATAGGACAACAGACAAGAAAATCACTGGAGTCTGTAGAAATGTGGTTTTACAGAAGAATGTTGAGAATACCATGGAGAGCTAAGAAGAGTAATGAAAATGTTCTGAAAGAGGTCAAAGTAAAGAGAGAGCTAATTTCCAATATTAGGAAGAAACATTCATAATTTTTTTGCCATGTAATGAGAAGAGAACAGCTGGAATATATTGTAACAACTGGAAAATTGAGGGAGGAAGAGATAGAGGGAAGCAAAGAGAAAAAATATCTGACAGCTTAAGAGAATGGCTTGGCAGAAGGTAAACAACAGAAATGATAAAGAACTGTCGAGATCGAAAGTTGTGGAGAGACATGATTGCCTAAGCCAGCAGTAGTGCTAGTGGCTGTGAACTCTCTCTAAAAGTGCACGCACATGCACCGAAAGACAATAGATTTGGCACCGACTTTGCACGAACCAAAACCCGTGCCAAAGTCCGATAATCGGCTTATCTCGGTGGTCGTTGGTGCGTGACGGTGATCGGCGCGTCGTGGTGTGCGTTGGTGCGTGACGGTGATCGGCGCGTCGTGGTGTGCGTTGGTGCGTGACGGCTTATCTCGTGGTGCGTCGCTAGCTCGCCGGTTATCTCGGGGGTTCTAAAATCGGGCGACAGCGGTTCTAAAATCGGGCGACAGCGGTTCTAAAAGGGGGATGGCGGTATCTCGCGGGTCGTTGCCATCGTGCGGGTGGGGAAAGGTGCCTTTATTGGTTATCATCATGTGTGGGTATTAGGCAACAGGAGGCGACGTGTAAAAAAAAAATGCTGACAAGCAATTATTAGTATCGTTAGCGTCATGTACCAGATTATAGCGATTTTTTTTTCTCTCTATTGCATATCCAAGCTAACTCAAGTCAAATAAAAATCATCATCATGTGCCTCAACACTATCCCTTCATGGCCTATCATCATCATCATGTGCCTCAACACTATCAGCATGTGCCTCAACACTATCATCATGTGCCACCCTCATCATCACCCTTCATATCATCATCATGTGCCTCAACATCACCCTTCATGGCCTATCATCAAGCCACACAAAGTATCAACTCTCTCTCTCTCTCTCTCTCTCTCTCTCTCTCTCTCTCACACACATTCATGGTAAACCAAAACAAAATTCGTTCTGTATTTCACAACTTTATTATTACAACAAATATACAACACATACATATATATATATATATGTATATATATATATTACTGTCCGGTTGTTGATAATTTTAAGCGTCTGGGTTCCTCCCTCCTGTTTTGGTGGTAGTGTTTGTTAAATGTAAATCAAACACGGGTACATAGGAAATTTCATTAGCCTTCAAAACACAACCGCCCTCCATTTTGACAAAACCTTGATCAAAGCTAGAATAGGTAATTGGTGACTCTGCTGAAACACCCGCGGCATTCATATTGGGTGCCGGATCTGTCGTCTGATTAACAGGAGCGAGGTTCCCTTGATTAACAAAGGGGGGCGTGTAGTCGATGAGATTCGTGTTAACAAGAGATGGTATGTAGTTTTGGTGGTTAACGACAGGCGGCGTGTAGTTGATCTGATTAACGAGAGGTGGCGTGTAGTTGATCTGGTTAACGAGAGGTGGCGTGTAGCTGATCTGGTTAACAACAGGCGGTGTGTAGTTGAGGTTAGCATAAGCGGTTAAAATTTCCTCTCGCATCTCAACTAAAGTGATAAATTCCTCTCTCGATAGTGTTATCCCAGTTCTGGTAGGAAACTTCAAAAAACTATCACCGCTATATGTCCTTATATTTATCAATGGTCTGTTACGAAAAACACAAACCGAGACTGCCTTAACGCCATCTTTAGACAATGGAACTACAGTCTCATTTCCACGTGACATAAATATGCGCTGATCACTGAGATCAAACGAAATTGGCGTATTCAAGCTACACGACTCCATATTCAAAGAAAAACAAACCACCTGGCAACAGACGTTGGTTATGTGTGTGCGTGTACACTGCTCGACTGGGGGGGGGGGGGTTTATACCCGTTTATCGGGTCGAGGACCGTCTATTTATAGCAGCTAACGCAATACGTTATCAGGCGTGGTAATCAGTCGTGTTGCGACATGTTCAGTGATTTCTGGAACTGACCCAATAGGGGGGGGGGGGTGATGTGTGGGGAAATATGATGCGTGTAACAATTCGGTCTCATGTAATGCGGCTGAGACTAGGAAACTCCTCCTCCCCCCTGTCGTGTTTATATAGGTTGTGGATTTTAAAAATAGGTGTTAGTTGAAGAGGGGGAAACCTCGTGCGCTGACCTAAAATCACTCGTTGTTATTTTCGTCGGGGGCGTAATCACTAAAGTTAGTAGCACTTGTGAGGATGGATCCCTGATGGAATCATCCCTTCACAGCTCTGATAGCCGGTCCTACCGGGTGTGGGAAAACGGTATTTGTGCAAAAGTTTATACAGAACCTTCACGAGCTAGCTGTCCCCGTACCGGAGGAAGTTATATGGTGTTATGGGGAATGGCAGCCGATATACGAGACTATGGGGTCAGTGAGATTTATCGAGGGTCTACTAGACGTCGATAAATTGGAAGGTGGTAAGAAGAGAAGACTGATCGTCATCGATGACTTGATGTCTGAGACGGACGAGCGGGTAACAAAATTATTCACCAAAGGTAGTCATCACAGAGATATTAGTGTGATGTACATTGTTCAAAATCTATTCGGAAAAAATAAAGAACATCGAACCATAAGTCTCAATATGCACTATTTAGTCCTTTTCAAGAACCCGAGAGACGGGAGTCAAATTATGAATCTGGGTAAACAAATGTACCCGGGTCGGGTGGGGTACCTCCAAGATAGTTTTAAGGACGCGACAGCGAGTCCTCACGGTTATTTGCTGGTCGATCTTCGTCAGGACACACCTGATAATCTTAGGTTGAGAACAAAAATATTCCCGGGGGAGAGACAAATCGTCTACGTGCCAAAGTAGAGAATCATGTGTGATGAAGCACTTAGACGGCACGGTGAAATGTTGAAATGTATGCGCGCCGCCTCGCCGAGCGGTTTAAGAGCCATATTAAAAACAGCCTCTCCCAAACTCATTAACTTTTTGTGCGAGTGTTGTCATAACATATTAAAAGGTAATGTTAGACTCACTCAGCGACAGAAGTGCGAGCTACGTCGACACAAGAACAAGTTGAGACTTCTCACTAAAAAGAAACCGAGTCTTAAGCGGCGGAAAGAGATTCTACAAACCGGTGGGTTTATAGGTGCTTTGCTCCGTCCTATATTAAGTATTCTCGGTGGAGTACTAGGTGCGTAACAATGGCCAAAAAATGATTTTGGTGGATCCTCGATTCCCCGAGGGTCTTAAACAGACTACTACTACCACGTCCTATAGCCCACCCGAGGCGATCGGTGACAACTTGAGAGATTTAGATGATGAAATGCAACGTATCCTATTCCGCGATGATTTAGCACCCGCCGATAAGGCCAGAGTGTACCAACGTGCCCTGCATCAATATTTAACTAGATTGGAGCAGTATAAACGACGCTCATTGGGCTCGGTCGATCTCATTCAACACAACACGGCAACAGAAAAAACACCTTCCCACCAACACCATCATTCGAGGTATCACCAGAGCAGACCAAGACACCACCACCACCACCACCACCAGCGGAAACCCCAAAGTAGGTAATGAAACCACTCCGCCCGTAGCCACGTATAAACTGAGACCTTAAAAAAGAAAGAGTGGAATCCCAACACCAAAATGGGAACGGTGGAGAAAATATTGAGACGTCGTTACTTTGACCCTAGTCGACCAGGGGCGTATAGTGGTGCAACGGCCCTGCAACGTAACACCAAACTGTGACTCGCAAAGATCAAACAATGGCTGAGTCATCAGAATACCTATACCCTTAATAAACCAATTCGTCGCAGATTTGAAAGGCGTCCCATTATAACGAGTGGCCCCCAATAGCAATATCAGGCAGACCTAATCGATTTGAGACATTTGAAAAAACACAACGATGGATATTCCTATTTGGTTTCTTGCGTGGACGTTTTCAGTAAATTCGCGTGGTCTGTACCGATACGAACCAAAACGGGGAAATCCTTAGTGGAAGCCATCGGTAAGATATTTCTCGATGGGAAACCCGCGAGTTTTCAAACGGATAAGGGGTCAGAGTTTCTGAACAGAACATTTCAGAAATTCCTCGCTGACAACAACGTTCACTTTTTCACTACGCAGAAAGAAGATATTAAGGCCGCCGTGGTGGAACGCTTTAATAGGACTCTGAAACAACGGATGTGGCGATATTTCACGAAATCCAATAAGTTGTCTTATGTCCGAGTCCTCCCCGCCCTACTTCGAAGTTATAACCATTCGTATCACAGAAGTATAAAAATGGCACCGATCGACGTCAACGCAGACAATCAAGAACAGGTATGGAACACGTTGTATAATAGCAAACGCAACTTTAAATTTGAAAGACCCCTGTACAAGCCCGGTGATCGAGTTAGACTGGTCCTGGGCAGAGCCAATTTTAAAAAGGGTTATGCCCCGGCTTGGACGGAGGAACTGTTTTCCATTAGTCGAGTAAATGAAACAAACCCCGTTACATATGTGTTGAAAGACGATAAGGGTGATGAGATAGAGGGGTCATTCTACACACCGGAAATTCAAAAAGTTGGAGACAAACACGAGTACAGAATCGAGAGTGTCATAACCGAGCGTCGCACATCCTTTGGGCGAAAGGAGTGTTTAGTCAAATGGTTTGGGTACGATTCCTCATTTAACACTTGGATACCGTCCAAGGACATTGTCAGATACAAAAACTAGAGATGCGAGAAGAAGAAGAAGAAGAAGAAGTGGTAACTTTTGGTGGAGAGCCCGATTTGCGAGCCGTAAACTCGGGAGTCGGGAGAGACGGCGAACCACGCTGGTTGGGGGCGATGTTTGGGAAACTATCCCCCTACTTAGAACTTGTCTTTATTTGTCAAGTGGTAGTTATATATACAGTTGTAACGGTCTCGCTGTTCAATCTGACCACCGAAAAGCCAGACGCGAAGGAGGGAAAACTGTGGATAGCCCTACTGAGCAGCTGTTTGGGTTACATGCTACCGAATCCAAACTTGGAGAGGCGACGGTGAAACGAGTAAAAAAAAATGAGTTTTTATGTCACTCTGCCCAGCAATGCATCTATGGAACTTTTTAAGGATAATAACCCAGGTCACTTTTTCGTTAAACTTCCTCAGACCATTGACATTTCGACGCAGTATGAGATCGCACTGGTGGAGATACAGTTTCCGCTAAATTATTTCAATGTAATAGAGGGTGATGTCTGGATTCGCTACGAATCTCTCGATAACGACGATATTTGCGACGCCAGATTTTATTTCAACGTGACATTGGAACCTGGGTTATACACGAAACCCGATGCGTTCATCGGCGCGTTGAACGCGTTGATCGTAAAAGCGGAGGATGAGTCGTACAGGGGAGTGAAAGGGAAAAAAATGAGATTCATTTCCGCAAAAGAGGTGAATAAAGCCATCTTGAAACTTTACGAGAAAGGAGTCAGTGTTACCATAAGCGACACTTTGAAAAACATGTTAGCCTTCCCCACGACCTCAATATCAGACACGGCTCCCGATATATTCAGCGTGGGTGTAATGGACTTGGAAAGTGTTGCGAAGAATGTCTACGTCTACTGCGATCTCGTTTCCCCCAGACCGGTCGGGGATGTGATGGTGCCTCTCCTCAGGAGCGTGCCTGTTCTCAATAGAAATCACACCTCGGTGTTTCAGATCTACGATAAGCCTCACTACCTACCCCTGAGTCGATTTTCTTTCGATACCGTCGAGATCCTTTTAGCCAACGAACACGGAAAAACCATTCCATTCACCAGCGGGACGTCGGTGCTAACGGTACACTTTCGAGTCAAGAAGCATCTCGAGCTGGTATAATGGTGAAACACACTCCCCTTCATAGAGATGTTGAGTTATACGAAGACTTTTACTGTTGTCAGGCGATGGATGGGATGCCCGTGTTTATAGGAGGTCGAAGTCAGAGCGGTCGAGGAATCGGTAGTTTCTTTGGTGGAATCGGGAGGGCTATTTTACCCTGGTTAAAAACCGGCGGTAAGGCCTTGCTCAGAGAAGGCTTGGGGACCGGTCTGCAGGTCGCACAGGACGCATTGGCCGGGAAAAATGTCGGTGAAGCTTTCAAAGAACGAGCTAAGGAGGCCGATCAGCGGTTGCTACACGGGGCCGTAGACCACCTGCGTGATAACAACCAATCAGGAAGTGGTTTGCGTCAAAGCAGAAAGCGAGTTATGAAGCTACCTCCACCAGAAGAACCCGTTACGAAGAGGATAAAACCGACAGCTGGACGGTTCCCCCTTCATTCGGTGCACAACAGAGGGAAGAAGACGAAGACGAGGGTGGCAAAGGATATTTTCGACTAATAATGTCCCTCATTCACCCCAAATCGTGCGAATGTCTTCACTCTGGTTTGGATTTATTTAGCGTTCCACCCACACAGACATCTCTAAACTCTGGCCAGTTTATTGAAATTCGTCCGATCGCAGCTTTGTCGCATAGCGCACCGATAGAGTTTTTCATTTATGGAAACAGCGAGGAGTATCTAGATCTTTTCAACACGTTTTTACTTCTGCGGGTCAAGATCACCCTCCCGAGTGGTGATAGTGTACCAGTCGATGCTGAGGTAGGACCGGTCAACAATTATCTTCACAGTCTATTTTCACAAGTCGACGTATCGCTAAACGACACGTTGGTTACACCGTCGGAGAATACCTATCCTTTTAGAGCGGTGTTTGAGGCCACGCTAAATTACGGAGAGGATGCGAAAACGGGATACTTGACGGCCGCTCTGTTCTACAAAGACACAGCTGGCCACCATGACGATTTGAAAGAAAATGAGGGTTTTAAAACACGGCGCGATTTGTCTTCGGGTAGTAAAGAGGTTGAAATGATGGGTCGTTTGCACTCTGATGTCTTTGTGCAGGATCGTTACATGTTAAACAGAGTCGATGTAAAGATAAAACTCACGCCCTCGAAGGATGTGTTCAGCCTCGCGGCTCACGATAGCTCTGTGGGTTATAAGAGTGTTATCACCTACGCCGCGCTCGTGTCAGGAAAGCTAAGCTAAACCCCGCGATTTCTCTGGCCCACGAAAAGGCTCTCTTAAGCGGGAATGCGCGGTACCCGATCAAGAGGGTTACCATCAAGACATTTTCCATCGCTAGTGGGATGCTTTCCCACAGTCAAGACAATTTATTTTTGTCTCAAACACCGACCCGTATAGTGATAGGTCTGATTACGGCCAGTGCTTTTAATGGTGTTTACACAGCTAACCCGTTCAATTTTCAACACTTTGGTCTGATTTATATGAACCTGACGGTCGACGGGAAATGTATCTCGGGAAAGCCTCTAACTATGGACTTTGAACGAAATCAATACGCGAGAGCTTTCTTCGGCACAAATCTGGCCATGGGTCTGATTGGTAAAGACGCTGGGAATAACGTTGATTATAGAGAATTCAAGGACGGATACTGCCTATTTGGTTTTTGACCTCTCGTCAAGCCTACTGGACGGCTCCCATATTGAGCTAGCCACAAGCGGACTCTTGTCGATAGAACTCAAGTTTGCCGCTCCCACCACTATTCCCCTACAAGTTATCGTCTACGCCGAGTTGGACTCGGTGCTCGAGGTGTCCATGACAAGGCAGATTCTAACAGACTTCGCCGTTTAAGAGAGAAAGAAGAAGAAGATTATGAACACGAGGGAGATTTACAACCTTTTGATGTCGGATATTTTCGTTCGACGTTGTTCCCTTGCTAGTGTCATTCCACGAAACCACTTACCGCCAAGCATCGACCCAACGGCGACCGCGGCATTTGTCATAAACACCGACCCTGCCCACGAACCCGGAGAGCATTGGGTGGCCCTATTTTACAACGGACTCGGCGAATGCGAGTATTTCGATTCCTACGGTTTGCCTCCCAGACACGTGGATATTTTAAACTTTATAGAGCAAAACTCACACGTTCCATTCGTATACAACCCGCGGGTGTTGCAAGATTTGTTAGCAATACGTGCGGTCTATATTGTGTTTATTATATACTTCTTAAGTGTCGTGGCGCAAAACTTAACAGAATTCTCATGCCTTTTTCATCGAGACAGCACGTAAACGACCGTATCATTTATCGTTTGCTCGCCCCGTGGATACTTCGGCTTCGAGGGGCCCGTCCAGACGCTTAAAATTATCAACAACCGGACAGTAATATATATGTGTTGTATATTTGTTGTAATAATAAAGTTGTGAAATATAGAACGAATTTTGTTTTGGTTTACCATGAATGTGCGTGTGAGAGAGAGAGATAGAGAGAGAGAGAGAGAGAGTTGATACTTTGTGTGGCTTGATGATAGGCCATGAAGGGTGATGTTGAGGCACATGATGATGATATGAAGGGTGATGATGAGGGTGGCACATGATGATAGTGTTGAGGCACATGCTGATAGTGTTGAGGCACATGATGATGATGATAGGCCATGAAGGGATAGTGTTGAGGCACATGATGATGATTTTTATTTGACTTGAGTTAGCTTGGATATGCAATAGAGAGAAAAAAAAAACCGCTATAATCTGGTACATGACGCTAACGATACTAATAATTGCTTGTCAGCATTTTTTTTTACACGTCGCCTCCTGTTGCCTAATACCCACACATGATGATAACCAATAAAGGCACCTTTCCCCACCCCCACGATGGCAACGACCCGCGAGATACCGCCATCCCCCTTTTAGAACCGCTGTCGCCCGATTTTAGAACCCCCGAGATAACCGGCGAGCTAGCGACGCACCACGAGATAAGCCGTCACGCACCAACGCACACCACGACGCGCCGATCACCGTCACGCACCAACGCACACCACGACCACCGAGATAAGCCGATTATCGGACTTTGGCACGGGTTTTGGTTCGTGCAAAGTCGGTGCCAAATCTATTGTCTTTCGATGCATGTGCGTGCACTTTTAGGAAGAGTTCACAGCCACTAGCACTACTGCCAGCAGGCTCGGTACTTGATGATGATAATGATGAATTAACTTCCTGAAACTCTCAGTGGTTGTAGTTGATGTTACTGAGTTCGTGCACTATCGACTTGTGTAGGATGACAGGAGTAAATAAATATGGGTTATTTCCACACCTTAGTGCTTCGCTACATTACGTGACGTATACGGATGTGTGAGTATCCATATTTTATATACACCTTTCGCACATTAATCTTGAGCTAACCTAGGTTAGTATTACGCCCGTGTAACTTTCTCTAGAAAATTCGTCACGCAAAAAAGTACCCAAAAGTTGGAAGCTGTCGACCAAGATTGAACTGACATATTGTCTTTAGTGGTCCAGTTCGCTAACCAGTGAGATACCGCAGCTTCTGCTGTACCTTAAAGTCCCGCAAATATTGTTTTGGTGCTCACATTTTTTTGGGGGGTAACCGATAGTACATTTGAATGAATGTTTGGTACAACGCCAGGCCGCCCTTTTGTCCCACAAAACAAATTATCCTTTACCAATTACATGAGACAGGATGAACATCAAACCTGCGCCGATTCGAAAAAAAAACCCAACATCTGGGAATTGAATCCAGATTCCTCTTCTTAATATCGAAAGCACTAACAGCTCAGCCACAGTTACTTCAAGTTGACCGCACTTTTGAAAGTCTACTTCACCAAATAGACATCTGTAGTTAGAAACATCACACATTAGTTCACTGTCTCCCGCCGTGCGAATAACATCATTAGGTCTAGACGACATCCCTAGTAAAAGTAAAGTACCCCCCGTCACGCCAAGTGGCGTATAGGGAAATATGGTGTTAGTGACCCTATATTTTACAGACCTTCAGCACATGATTTTTGGGGTAATGTGGTCGGTATTACGCCCGTGCTGCTTTTACTTTCCCAGAAAAAATCCGGTACCCATTTAAGGCTGGGTGAACCCGGAGCCGTCGGTTGGGATCGAACCCTACCCCTTGTCCGTAGTAGTCCAGTTCACTAACCACTGAGCTATCGCGGCTCCTACTAATTTTTAGGGAATTAGTAAAACCCAGGTGTCCTCGCCAGGATTACGAACCCCGGCTGTTGCCGTAGACGACATCCCTAGTGTCTCATAATTAGCTAACGTGCAAAGAGAATACGGCAAATACAGTTTATAATAGTTTTGCCACTTATTGAAATCTGTTAAATCCACATAACGTGACATAACAAAGAAGCAATAGGTTTTTTAAATTTTTTTTTTGTTTTGTAAATTATACTGTTGTTTCTGTATAATATTTGTTTCACTACATTCCAATGGAGGCTTATATAGAAGATAGAATTACGTAATTTGTGGCTTTCTGAGTTCTGTGAAATAATGTCCGTATTTTTTTGTCTGAAATGTGGCTAAAATGTCTGCTAGATCTAACAATTAATGATTCATATCTTTGAGAGAGGATTAAATTATGATAGGACAAGGCATCATACAAAATGAGATTGAAGAAATGTTGCAAACAATACATCGAGTATTTGAATTCAACGGTGATATCATTTTAACTGCATCGACATTGCAATGAATAAATAAATATATATTTATATATATATATATATATATATATATATATATATATATATATATATATATATATATATATATATATATATAATTTAATGGTTTGAACATTTGATCAGGACGAGCACACAACATGATATCAGGCTACAAAACAAAAACAAAAATGTAGATCGGCGAAATTAGAAAATCACAAAATATATTGAAGATGATAAATCAAACTATGTAGCAAGTTAATTCCGGTAAGGTACATTTACTTCGTTTATGCAACAGCGAAGAATACCAAGAGTGGCAATAGAAGACAAGTATGATTATAGAACAAATGATCGAACTCACATCTAGGTACTATGTTACCGTAGATATATTCGTTGCTGTCTTGGCTACGACAATTTGACCATGATGGTCGAAAATAAATAGATCAATAGAAAGACAGACACAACTAAAAGTCAAATAATAAGTAATAGACAGCGGATGATTTTAATTTTCGAATAGCTCTGTAGCTGCAACCTTTGAAATAGTGCAGCATTTATACACGGAGATGAAATGCGTTAATATTTTAAAATCAACATTTTAAAATTGAAGTATTTTACTTGTTTGGCCATTATTATTTTTTTTTTTTTACATTTGCCTAATGCAGTGATTCCCAAACTGTTGACATTAGTGGCTCCCTATCCTTTCAGATTTAATACCAGTTGCTCCCTTCTTAGCAGTTGCCATCGTATAAGTCGGGTAAACTCTCCTTGATAGTACATATAAGACGATAAATGAAGACAGAATTAACATAATCCACTAGAAACTCGTTTATGTGCTACAAAAAATTAAGCCTTTGTGGACAATGTATACAATTATGGATATTAAGATAATCTCACTATACATATTAAATACATCTGGTGACAGCACACAAACTTGCCTACCACTCTGTTTTATTTGTTGAAACATTCCCATTTGATTTGCAGTTCGTATGTGCCGCTGTTTGTTAGCAGCAGTGCACGCTCTTTTTTGTTCTTAGATCTTTGCTGTCTACGTTTATGTCTTCTAAAATTGTGATTATTTCTTGGTGCTTTACCTTGTCAGATACTTTGGTATAATCTATGAAGCATTGGTATAGATTTGTTTTAATCTGTATGGCTCTTTTTGCTAAAGATCGTATGATGCATATGACTTTGTTCGTACCTTTACCTCCAACAAAACCTTGGTCTAAATAGTGTAAACATAATTGTAAAAGATCCGACATGGAGGCGGTTATTGTTCTCGCATTATTAACATGCAACCAGAAGTTCGCATCTTTAGTTTTGATGTTTTTATTTTAGTAGAAAAAAAATGAAGAAAGAAACAACTTCCTAACGAAACATTTGAGCCGTATATTTTTGTAAGAAACCAGGGCGGTCTATTGATGCTGAGCTATATAGACATTATTTCCCCAATACTTAAAATGCGGAACTGATGCACTGTTTGTCCTCTCTTTCTATAACTATAGACGGTAATAACCAGGGCTTTATTCGGCCGGAACTTGCCGGGAATTCGTTCCATTAAACTTTTAGAACTTTAACACTCCCAATGAAAGAGTCCTGTTCAAATAAAATCCGTCCTAGTGGCTTTAATACAAAAATATGTAAGGTGCAGTAGCAGGTGTGCTAAAATTAAATAAAGCAATTGTTATGAAACAAGTACTCACCAGGGTTCTTTATAAACATCGGCACTGACAATGATACACACACATCCCACTCATTGGGGGTAGTCGGGGGATGCCGCCCGAGTAAAATGAATGAAGGTTAAAAAAAAAAAAAAGGTAACGCTACGGGACCTGAATAGGCGTCTTAGCATGCAGGTTTTACCCATATCTGTTCGGCCACCTATCCAGAAGTGTTGGACTCCTGTCTGGTGTCGCCTCAAGCATCGTAAATCACGAGCGAGGCTTCATTCCTCACCTTCCCAGGTAGCTACCCTGGTACAGATTTATGCCAGCGGCTGGGTCGAAAGCGGAATTTTTTTTTTTCAACCACGAGTACAGTTCACACAGCTTTCATCGGGAATCGAACACAGGTTGTCCGAACGGGGGCCTCAGTGGCCTAGATCCACCACACAACCGGCAAAATGGTTAAATGAGCAACCAATCATTTCGAACACAGGTTGTCCGTCGGTGGTGGGGTGGTTCCAGGCCACTGAGGCCCCCGTTCGGACAACCTGTGCTCGAAGTATCTGGTTGGCTCATTGAACCATTTTGCCATCGAGACCACGATTTTTTCATCGGAATCGAATTGTTGTCTTTTTAGAGATATTTTTATAAAGGTCCGAACAAATGGAGCTCACATTGTGACAGATGGGGACTTCCGGTCTAGTGTTGCAGAACTTTCCAACGTTTTTTTTTTTTCTAAACGATCCCTGCACAATGTTCATGAGTTGTTGACAAGCATTGTCGTGCAACATAATCACACCACGCGGGAACGTGCCAGGTTCTTTCTCTTGATGGCTGTATGCAGGTAGTCTAGTGTTGTCCTTTTTGTAAATGGCAGTGATGCTCGCATCAGGCTCTTTTAAGTCTGCCAATTTAGGCCTCTCATGGTAATAAATACAGGTGGATTCCGTTATAATACAGGCCAATTTTTCAAGTCCTCAGCAAAGCCAACTCATAATACGCGGAGAATGAACACATATATAACTGCACATCGGTATATACTGTTAGATCAGATCTGACATTGTCATGCCTCCTACGTATTCTAGTTATCGAAGCTCGGGCGGGTGTCATTTGAACACACCTTCTATATATTGAAGGTAAACATTAACAACATACATACTTCGCTTTTGAAACCCGCAAACATCTCATTAATAGCTGAGAAACATAATAAATTGCGTTTTTTTATATCAAATTTAAGCTACTATTGTCAAACATGGCTATTGAACATAGCTCACAGATTATCACAACCTGTGAAATGACGTTCCAGAGAACGTTGACAAACAATGCAAAGATTGATCTAACCTCCAATGTGAGGATCAGATAATAGATCGGAATGAAACCATGTCGGCAA
The DNA here is from genome assembly GCA_032433765.1 of Megaustenia siamemsis. NCBI lineage: Eukaryota > Metazoa > Mollusca > Gastropoda > Stylommatophora > Ariophantidae > Megaustenia > Megaustenia siamemsis. Next base: position 39,264,380 of record JAVIAB010000088.1, on the reverse strand, counting down.
TAAATATGTGTGTGTATGTGTATGTATAAATATATATACACACACACATATATGTCTTTCTCTTGCCCTATGTTCTGATATATATATATATATATATATATATATATATATATATAGGCACACAACTCTTTATATACAAATAAACATCAGAACAGAGAGCAAGAGAAAGACAAAAAAAGATGGATAGAGGGTATAAATGGCATTTGTGTGACTAGTTGGTCTCGAGGCAAGACGCCGGCCTCGAGACAGAGAGGATGTGGCTTCAAATCCCGGCTGCACAGGTTGGGATTTTTATTTATGATTTCTCTCTGCGGCAACCACCCCTGGTCTCAGCAGTGAGGCCCGCTTGAAACGTTAATTCTTCATCGACGGAAAAAAAATATGAGTACCTCCGAAGACGGAGTTATCTGCCTGTGCGGCGAGGTACCCCTGTGCACACGGCTGCCAGGGAAAAACGGATTAACACGCAAAGTCAGTTCCTAGTCTCTAGGGACTAAGTCAGAGGTAAACGCTGACGAACAAAAAAAAAAGGCATATGCAAGAATCGAAATATTTATGTTTGAACAGCTTCCAGACATACCCAAGGAACGACACTACATCTAATATGAAAGTGACTAGAGGAACAATCGGTTATCTATAGACCTTAGATCCTATTAAACTGCATCTGATATGGAAGTCACTAGGGGATCCATCGATACATATACAGCCTTAGATCATATTAAATATTCCTACTATCTTCATCGACGCTGCAAGGTAACAGCTGATGGATAAAAGGGAAAGAAAAAGATATATAATTTACGAATTTTACAAGTAACTGATCACTACAATTGCTGCAAGTTTACTATCTCATGTTATGGCTATTGACAACATACACATATAACAACACAACATCAGAGGTTTAGTATTTAACAGTTTTCTCGTTATAGGGTAAGTGATGACACAGTTAATGTAAACTTTTATAAAGAAAATAAACACTGGACATACTCATCATCACTGAGTGCCGTCTCCGCATAGACTGTTGGCTACCATGGAGTGCCATTCCACTCTGTCTCTTGCTTTGATGGTGCAGGTTGACATAAGCTAACTTGTCCATCTTTTGATGTTACTAATTCATGTTAGTCTTGGTCTGCCTCTTTTACCTTGTATTTTCCCTTCCATGATTACTTTTAGTAGGTTTCTGTGTATTTGAATATTCTCTTAAAATCTCATTTGTCTTGTTTGAATTGTACTTAGTAGTTCTATTTCATTTTTAGTTGTTTTAAGACTTCATGGTTCGTTTTATTTTCTTTCCGTCCAATTCTTGATATTCTTATATAAATCTGCATTTCTAAAGCTCCAATTTTCTGTTCTGTTTTCAGTACACATTGTGTAATGCCCATGTATCTGCACGATACAGGAATGTTTAGAAGATTTAACAGTTCGCAATTCTTATAGTTTTAGCCTTGGTGGTATTTGCTTTGATATTAGTATATTTTTCATGGCATCGAAATTACTTTTTTCCATTACTATTCTTTTGTTTATTTCAGTTCTACATTTTGCATCACTGGTTATATCATGTCCAAGTTAGATGTATCTCTGAACTGTCTCCAGCTGTATTCCTTCAATGTTGATATCTACTTGTAAGTAGAAGAATAAATGATATTCCACTGAAACATCGATAAAGTTCACAGTCGTCAGAACATAACTAGAAAAGAGAAAAGCAACACATTATTTTACTAGACTCGCGCAAATCGTTTAAAGACGTCAGCAAGAGCCGAGTTAGATCTACACGCAGTCGCCATGACACCTCAAAAACTAATTGACCATAAAATGGGCATCCTAGATATTCACAATTTCTTATAACAGATACTTTAGTTCTTTTGATCATTTGTACAATTACAGAAATATAACCTGAACGTAAATTCTAATTTAACCAGATATTTCTGAAATTGTAAATAGCATATTACAATATTTTCAAAATTGAATACATTCTTTTACGCATTAATATACTTAAGTGAAAAGAAATACGATTTGTATGAGATATCATATAATAAAACAACTTCAATGAAATACCAATTGTTAGCGTTGATCATAATGTTGACGCAAGACATCTTCATCGCTAAATGCTGCACGATTTATTGAGTAATGGCAACAATGCTGCTCGGATGTTAAAATTATCCCCTGTCGATAAACAAAAGGATTATTTTTTTGTTCTATCTCTCGGTACTGTTCGTTATTTTTGTCAAATGAAGCTACGTGTAATCCTCTTTGGTATTGAACCTGTTTGAGCTTATGATTAACATTTGTCAATTTGCATTATTTATATAATCGGATAGCTAGCCTGTCTGATCGCTAATCTCCAACCAGAGCCTTCTGGAGAGTCGACATGCTGACTTGTTTTCAACAGCGGTTCTTAACATTTTCTTTATCAAGAACCCATTTTTTTCTATTTTTTTGTTTACAAAGGATCCCCTATGACTCAACTCAAAGTTTTAACAATTAAAGTGCTTCGAAAATATTTATTGTATGTTTCTCATTAAGAATTTTCAAGTTGTTTTATTTGGTAATAAGTTAGAAATTAATTATTGCGCACTCATGTACTGTTTTTTTTTAATTTTGAATCATTTCTTACTAATTTAGACTGTAATAACAATAATAATTGCACTTTTCTGAAGAAAAAGGCATAATTTGCAAATAAGATTATTGTTATTAATCTATTCTATAACAGGTAGTTCATCTTGCCCAATAGCATATTGTAGACTAGCAAAAGGAAAAGGAGAGGCGTCATACTCCTTTGTTAGGTAATACTCTTACCCCCCCCCCCCTTTTTAAATAAATAACATAAATCGGCTGCATATCCCTATAACAAGAAAGTAAGAAATAAAGTAAAGAATTCCCGTCACGCCAAGTGGCGTATAGGGAATATGGTGTTAGTGACCATAAATTTTACAGACCTTCGGCACATGATTTTTTTGGGGTCGAAATCTACCTCTTGTTCTTTGTAGTTCAGTTCACTAACCACTGAGCTATCGCGGCTCCCTATATAACAAGGAGATCAATGCTAAATAAACTGATGACCAATAACCTTTGGGGAATTTTTGTAAAAGTCGAAATAAAAGGTGAAGATCTAGAAAAAAAATGTGACAGCTTTAAATACTAAGGGTCATTTGTCAGTGATGAAGGATCGAAACATGAAATACCTGCTCGTCATCATCATCATGTGCCGTACCGGTTGGCGTTGGCGATCATGTCCTTCCACAATCTTCTATCCACAGTGCATCGTATGAGTTCTGTTATTGACTGTTTTCCATGCCATGACACCAAGCTATCCAGGATTTTCTCTCTTTGTCGTCTGCGATCTATTTCCTTTTATTTTGCCAGTTGTAACCAAGTATTCCAACTTTCCTCTTCTCATGATGTGCCCAAAAAATTTTAATTGCTTCTTTCTGATGTTTTTTAAGAGCTCCTTTTTGTGTTGGCCTCTTTGAGAACTTTCTCGTTGGTCTTTTTAGCTGTCCAGGGAACTTTCAAAATTCTTCTGAGAAATCCCATCTCTGTGGCCTCTAATCGTCTTTTTATTTATTTGTCAATTGTCCATGATTTGCTTCCATAGGTCAGAATTGGTTCTATATAGCACCGATGAACTCTCTTTCTCATTTCTATTGACATAGATTTGTTGAAATACCTGCTACAAAAGGGTAAACTACAGCAGCCCTTGCGATGATGAAACCAATTGGGAAAGACAAATATTTAATTCTTGGCACTAAAATTGTTATATACATCACACTTGTATATTATATATATATATATATACTTACACGACATGGACCATTACAGCATAGCTATAGAAAGAAATATAAGTAGTGGAAAGGAAATGCCGTCGTGTGATTGTAGACATCTCTTATTTAGATTGTGCTACAAATAAAAAAAGTTCACAGAAAGAAATAGAAGCAATCATAGAAGACGATGAACTTTTGACTGTCGTGAAGAAAAGCAACATGGATTAATTTAGTTACATATCTCGATCATCTTGTCTAGGCCAGTCCTCCAAGAAACTATGAAAGAAACGAGAAGGAGATATAGATACAGAGATGGAAAGATGGCATAAAGGTAAAGTAAAGGCAAAGTACGAGACTTTAATCGGCGTCTTAGCACGCGAGTTTACACCCATATGTGCTCGGCCGCCTATCCAGAAAAGTTTGGATATTTCTGGATAGTGTCGCCTCAATCATCGAAACTCAGATGCGAGGCGACATTCCGCATCTTCCCAGGGTAATACCCTGGTACCCATTTCTGCCACCGGCTGGTTCGACCGTGGGGGTATTTTTTTTTGCCCAACCACGAGAAAAACTCATACTGTTCCCAGCGGGAATCGAACACGGGTTGTCCGAACATCGTTAGGCCAGTCGGGTGGTTTTCCCAACTAGGCTACCGAGGCCCCCAATGAATGAATAGATAGGTTTCGACCAAATAATGACTGATTAAACAGAGAAATGGAAATATTAACGACGAAATCAACGACCACTAAAGTTACAGGATGATGAAGATGATGTTATTAACGATATTTTTATATATCGTTATTATATAACTTATTGATATTAACTTATTTTTAACGATAAACTATAACAGATAATGATTTTTCGAACAATTCTATCATTTCTTGTCTTTTCTTTTAATGGTGGTGGTAGGAAATAGTAGCCATCTTTTAATAAAGGACAATTAATTAAGATGTTGTTCCACGTTTCCTTTTCTTTCTTGCTTTCATTCATTCCTTCATTCTCTTCCCCTTCTACTGCAAATAATCATAACATTTCTTCCTTGCCAGCTTCCTGTCAATATGGTGGATTGGTGACAGGAACCGTTGACGCTCTGTCTGAAAAGTGTTTCTTGTCTCAGTTTCCTCATATTCCAAGTCCGGCTTCCTGCCTGAGCTACTATGTTTAGTGCTCTGTGCACACCGTGAGCTGTGCTTTTCATCTGGATGGTTTTTCTATATTCAGATTGCTTACGACGAATGATGATATCGTATGACGAAGCACAGTTCAATTTCATTCATTTTCGGTGCTGATACGCTTTGTCTTTTTACGTGTACTGTGTTTGCTATGATGGGGACTGCATCTACCTTTCTTTGTTTGGACATTCGATGAAATGTTACTTCGGGTGATCCCACTGGCACGGGCGGTTGAGCGATTATGGATTTTCATTCGTTTGCAGTGATACCGGGGCCTTCGAATAACTATAACTATAAATATAACTATAACTATAAATATAACTATAAATATACCTATAAATATAAATATAACTATAACTATAAATATAACTATAACTATAAATATAACTATAAATATACCTATAAATATAAATATAACTATAACTATAACTATACATATAACTATAACTATAAATATACCTATAAATATAAATATAACTATAAATATAACTATAACTATAACTATAACATTTCTTGAAGCCTTCGAGGACTCTGAGATACCACCGCCTGTGATACCTGCACTGCAGTTTTTGATTTCCTGATTTACGATATTTTCTCTCTTTTCCGTTTTGTTTGTCAGTTTCTGGTACGTTCTAGTTTGTTCTCAAGTTTTTATCGGGCCAGTTTCTGTTACGTTCTAGTTTGTTCTCAAGTTTTTATCGGACCAGTTTCTGGTACGTTCAAGTTATTTCTCAAGTTTTTATCGGACCAGTTTCTGGTACGTTCTAGTTATTTCTCAAGTTTTTATCGGACCAGATTCTGGTACGTTCTAGTTTATTCTCAAGTTTTTATCGGACCAGTTTCTGGTACGTTCTAGTTTGTTCTCAAGTTTTTATCGGACCAGTTTCTGGTACGTTCTAGTTTGTTCTCAAGTTTTTATCGGACCAGTTTCTGGTACCTTCTAGTTTATTCCCAAGTTTTTATCGGACCAGTTTCTAATGCCATCAGTTCAGTTTCTCCATTTTCTGCCGGCACATCTCCAATTTGAAATGTTTCTCGAAACATTGTTTTGGCCAGAGAGATTTTTGTTTCATATACTTGTGCCAGCATACATTCTTTTTATTTTACCGTCTTAGATCATCTTACCAGATAAACGATACACGGAATACATCAATTTTGTCATCGCTCCATGTCGTTTTGAAAAGTTGATAACGTCTGTTCAAAGTAATTGTGGAAAACAAAACGTGTATATCAATACATTTAAAAAAGAAACACGTTTTATTTTACATTAGATGAGACAGATGTAATGGCTGATATTTATATGATTGGAAAAATAATAATTGAAAGAGTCAACAGTTTAGAATAAATAACGGAAGTGTCACAACAACCCCAGACACATCCCAACAATCCCACACGTCCACATATGTACAAACACACATATTTCTAACTATCGAACACATATTGTACTATATTTTAAAAAATAAAAATACCGAACATAGCAGTGACCAAAATCAAACAAATGCACAACATAACGAAAGGAACTACTTCAGCAACAAAGCGTAAGCTATAAGACCATACGTTTTGTTTTTATTAATCTCAATATGTGGCTGTGAAGTGTGTACTATAGACACAACTCAACAAAGGCTTTCGAATAGAACTTTAGATAGTACTTTAGCATACCCAGGACCGGGGCATCATTATGAGGGAATAAAGAATAGTGACACTGTGACCTTCCAGGCATGACATAAGAGGCGACTAAAGAGATTGATCGATGGCTTGATAAGCTGTCATTGTAAAAAGTATTGTTATGAAAACAGCTCCATAGATTTTAGAAGCAGTGATCTCTGCAATATGTGCCATTTTGGCACACAAGGTTTCTGTTTTTTTGTGTTTGCGGTTCTGCCCTATGGGCCGTCCTCGTCTCGAAAAGACAATAGATAGAAGGAT